>CAUYRT010047423.1:0-104283 GCA_963574885.1 Lepilemur ruficaudatus
GGGACTACAGACATGCGCCACCATGCCCGGCTAATTTTTTCTATATATATTTAGTTGGCCAATTAATTTCTTTCTATTATTAGTAGAGACGGGGTCTCGCTCTTGCTCAGGCTGGTTTCTAACTCCTGACCTTGAGCGATCCTCCCGCCTCAGCCTCCCAGAGTGCTAGGATGACAGGCGTGAGCCACTACACCTGGCCCTTTGTCCATTTTTTAACCAGATTATTTGATTGTTTCTTATTGAGCTGTTGAAGCTCCTTATACATTCTAGTTATTAATCCTTTGTCTCATGGGTAGTTTGCAAATATTTTCTCCCATTCGGTGGATTGTGTCTTCAGTTTGTTGATTGTTTTGAGGTTGTTGTTTTTGTTTTGTTTTTGCTGTGCGGAAGCTTTTTAGCTTGCTGTGGTCCCATCTGTCCAGTTTTGCTTTGGTTGCCTGTGTTTGGGGGATATTACTCAGGACGTCCTTGCCCAGACCAATGTTCTGAAGAGTTTTCCCAGTATTTTTTGTCAGTAGTTTCATAGTTTTGGGTCTTAGATATAAGTCTTTAATCCATTTGGATTTGATTTTTGTATATAGCAAGAGATAAGTGTCTGGCTTCATTCTTCTGCCTACGGACGTCCAGTTTTCCCAGCACCGTTTATTAAAGACATCGTCCTTTCCCCGCTGTGCATTCTCGGCTCCTTTGTCGAGGATGAGCTCAGTGCAGACGTGTGGATTTATTTCTAGGTTCCCTGTTCTGTGGTCTATGTGTCTGTCTGTATGCCAGCCCCATGCTGTTTTCGGTTTCTATAGCTCTGTAGTGTAATCTGAAGTCAGGTGATATGATTCCTAGAAGGAAGTGACATCTGAGTGATCCCAGAATGACAGGAAGACGTGAATGTGAGCGTTCCAACCGAAGCCTGCAGCCCGTGCAAAGTCCCTGGGGCTGGAAGGAGGGTGGTAGCCTCCAGGAGCCAGGGGCCAGTAGGCTGGGGACGCAGTTGGAGAGATCAGAAGGGTTGGCAGAAGCTGGATTGTGAAAATTCTTATGGGGTTCCACCGTGTGCCAGGCAGAAACGAGAGGGAAAGGGGACGGGGACCCCAGGACAAAGAAACTGGCAGCAGCCAGTGGCTGGAGGCGGGAAGGTGCCTGGCACGCCCCCAGCTGAGGCCCTGGAAATCACCTGCCATGCCTGTGCCCATACAAGCAGAACAGCAGGGAGGGGGAGTGAGTGGGTTAGGTTAGGGCAAAGGTAGCTCTGCCACCTCCCCCAGAGAACCAGTTGCTGTCATCCCTGACCACAGGCCACCGCAGGCCAGGCCGACTTGGCGAGACTTTGCATTGCCAAAGCTCAGCTCCCCGCAGAGCAAACCGGGACAGCAGCAGACGCCCTGCCTGGAGAACCTGTCTTTGGAATCTTTCCTCCCTGGCTTCGGGAATGGTTGGGAAGCTTCAGGAAACTTCTCAAAAGGGCTTGCAGGCTGGGTCGAGGTCTCACCAATTCCTGTGTGACTTTTGACAAGTCACCCCACCCCCCTGAGCCCCGGTTGACCGCTTTGTGTTTGTTTGCTACGTCTGTAAAGCAAGCGTTTCATACAGGCTCCATCCTCTGCCTGCTTTATCGGATTCGTTCCCCACCGAAGGCTGCGAGGTAGGGACCCGAGTTGTGGTCATTTACAGGCGGAGAAGCTCACAGTGAGACCATAACCTGCCCAAGTCGGGAGTTCAACGCAGGCCAGATCCCCGGGACTGTGAGGCTATTTGGTGGACAATCCTAAGACCCTCCTTAGCAAGCGGGTGGCACCCAGTGGTCACTTCGCAGATGGGAGCTATTCTGACGGTTATTGACCCCAGACTGGCGTGGGGCCACGTCTCCCAGCCTCAGTTTCCTTGTCTGCAAAATGGGGGTGTTAACCAACCTCCACTTCGAATTCTCTCCTCGACGGCGTTGGGTGGCGTCAGAGATACAAAGCATGTAAAAATAAACAGTGGGGTTCGGTAGTTCCTCAAAAAGTTGAGCACAGAGTTATCACATGACCCGGCAACACCATGCCTAGGAACGTACCCCACGTTATTGGAAACACAGGTTCAAGCAAAACTCACGCACGTAAACGTTCAGGGCAGTAAGTCCTCTTCACCGTGGCCACGGGTGGGGACGACACAAATGGCCACGCAGTGATAGTGGATAAGCCAAACACGTCCCACCCGTGCTGCGGGATAGTGGTCAGCCGTGAAGAGAAAGGCAGCCCGGGCACCTGCCCCGACCTGATGCCGAGGGAAGGAAGCCAGACACAAAAGGTCACGTAGTACACGGTTCCGTTTATCTGCAGTGGCCGGGATAGGTTAGCAGATCGGGGACCGTCCGCCGCTGGTGGAAGAAGGGACGCGGGGGACGGGAAGCGATTGCTCAACGCGCCCGGGGCTTTCCGTCTGCTGTGATGCAAACGTTTGGGGACTGGATAAAGGCGAGGATTGCACAACAGTGTGAATGCACTGAATGCCACGGGACCGTGCGCTTTAAAAATGATCCATTTGGTGTTACATGCGTTTCCCCTCCATGAGTAAGTAAACACACAGACAAGTGATGGGAAGTTGGTGGATAAACTCTCATTTCCCGATTCCTTTGCCACAACCAGGAGAGTAAAGGGAAAACCAACATGAGTATTCCCATTTTATTTTTTTTATTCTTTGGTGATTTATTTTAATTTTTTTATTTCAGCATATTACAGGGGCACAGATGTTGAGGTTGTGCATCCTGCCCTTGCCCCACCCGAGTCAGAGCTTCAAGCGTGTCCATCCCCAGACACCCGTTAGGTAAGAATATACCCATCCCCTCCTCTATCCCACCCAGCTGCCCGGCACCCGATGACCGTTGCTACTATACGTGCACTTAGGTGTTGATCAGTTAATACCAATTTGACGGTGAGCACATGTGGTGCTTGTTTTTCAGAGATGGAGAAATCAAGTCAGGGGAGTGGGGAAGCCTGGACTGGTCCTGGGGTCTTCCTGACCTCAGGCAGATTTACTCCTGTGGCCATGAGCCATGCGGGTGACAGACACACACAGTGACGTCACCACCCTTGAGCACAGGTGGGCCAGCTAGAGTGCAGAGATTGGACAGCTTGACCCACGACTTTCTCCCTGGCCCAGGAAAGCCCAGCCAGGGAGGCCCAGAGCTAAGGGACTGCCATTTATTCACGCAGAAGACCTTCCTGAGTTTTCACCTTTCCATGCCAGTCCGATGCTGGAATGCCCCAGGAAGACTCAGCCCTGGGGCCGGCCCTCACGGAGTTCCCAATCTAGAGAGCATCACTTTGGACACAGATGCTCCCGGCCTCTCTTGGAGTCAGGGCTGAGCCAGAGAAAGGAGCCTAGAACTCGGGATGCCAAAAGGAGGAAGCCAGAGGGGAAGGAAAGTTTCCTGGAAAAGGGAATATTGGAGAGGGGTTTTGAAGAATGTACAGGAGTCCACCAGGTCAAATGAAAAGGATGGGGAGTATTTTACACACTCACTTACTTTACTATGGGGATGCAAAGTGGTATAATCCCTGGGAGGGGAAATTGGTAATACCGTGCAAAATTATACATTCATTTGTCCACTTATAGGGACTTGAAATAAGCTGGTCACAAGGACAAATACTGTATGATTCCACTTACATGGGGTACCTAGTGCATGCAAATTCATAGAGACAGAAAGTAGGCTGGTGAGTGTCAGCGGCTTTGAGGCGGGGGAAATGGGAAGTTAGTGTTTCACGGGCACAGAGTTTCGGTTGGAGAAGCTGAAAAAGTTCTCGAGAGGGATGGTGGCGATGGTTGTACAACAACGTGAATGCACCTAGTGTCACAGGACTGTACAGTCAAAAATGGTTAACACGGGCCGGGCGCGGCGGCTCACGCCTGTGATCCCAGCACTCTGGGAGGCCAAGGCGGGAGGATCGCTTGAGGGCAGGAGTTCGAGACCAGCCTGAGCAAGAGTGAGACCTCGTCTCTACTAAAAATAGAAGAATTAACCAGGTGTGGTGGTGTGCACCTGTAGGCCCAGCTACTTGGGAGGCTGAGGCAGGAGGATCACTTGAGCCCAGGAGTTTGAGGCTGCAGTGAGCCATGATGATGCCACTGCACTCTAGCCAGGCAACAGAGCAAGACTGTTTCAAAAAAAAAAAAAAGTTAAAATGGTAAATTGTATGTTATGTATATTTTACCATAATAAAAAAAATAGTGTGATATTCCCTCATTTGACCCAGTAACTCCAAGTTGCATGTGTGATAGTTCTATATTTAGTTACAGTGATATTTTTAAACGGGGAGTGGGTGTAATAGTGAGGTTGCAATAATAATAATTATTATTATATTAATCCTGCTATTGGAGCAATTTTAATTGTACAGTGTTTCTAGTTACACAATTATAATGCACAATCTTACTGTGAGGTTTTGTTTTTATTGTTTCATTACTATTTTGAAAAGTAAAAAATTTTGTGCACTCAAAAAAAAAAAATCCCTGAGACTCAAACACTTCAGATTAGCGGCATAACAATACAGAAAGAAACTATTTTAGGTGACTTTACACTACAATAATTTTTTTTTTTTTTTAGAGACAGGATCCCACTCTGCCTGTCACCCAGGCTGGAGTGCAGTGGCATCATCATAGCTCACTGCAGCCTCCAACTAACTCCTAGGCTCAAGCGATCCTCCTGCCTCAGCCTCCCGAGTAGCTGGGACTATAGTTACATGCTATAATGTCCAGCTAATTTTTCTATTTTTTGTAGAGTGTCTCAGCTCTTGCTCAGGCTGGTCTCAGACTCCTGACCAGAAGCAATCCTCCCACCTTGGCCTCCCAAAGTGCTGGGATTACAGGTCTGAGCCACCGCACCAGGCCAGCACAGTAATTTCACGGCATATCCCTAGGGAAATACACCCAAATGATGAAAAGAACCAGAAAAAAAATCTTAAAACTGTTTCCAAGAACCATATCATTTAAGGCACTGTTGATGTATTCTTCTGAGATTGATGTGTATGTATTACCGAATAAAGCCAATGAGCAATTTTGTTGGTGTCGTTGGAAATGTGGATTTTCAGTGTGGGAGAACAAAAATGTGTAAGATTGATCAGGTTAAACAAAAGCCATGTAGTCCTGAATACAAATTGGAATCATCAACATAAACTCATGATGTAACTTATTAAAAAAAAAAAAAAAGACAGTAGGGGATTTTCTACTTGTGTCTGCTGAAAAGTCCTAGAAACAATAACAAACAGAAACAAGTAGCCAGGAGCACCCCTAGCACCTCGACTGTGGTCTCTAAGTACCTTTTCCAAACAAAGGAACAAGTGCTCTTAGGAGAAATGGCTGGCCCCAGGCCTGCCACAGGAAACGAACTAGATGTTCCCAAAACATCTTGTTAGGACATTTTGTTACATCATAAAGCAAGAAAGCTACCTGAAACTCCAAGCCATGTGGAAAGAACTCAGGAGTAAACAAAGAGAGTCCCGCTGGCCAAAACAGGAAGACAAGTTGATTATCAGTAATGATAAAAACTACAATATCTTGATACATTTCAACAGCTAAAATTTACGGGTTCTTAATATGTGGGGAAGGGAAATCTCATTTGTTTACCTCTTGAGAATGTTAAGAGACCCAGCGATTATTTTGAAAATTAGGGGAAAATAAAAGAATCAAACATTTATCTCTTGCCTTTCCCGGCAGCCTCAAATTCCTGGGCTCGAGCCATGGTCTTGCCTCAGCCTCCTGAGTAGCCGGGACTACAGGCACATGACACCACACCCCGCTAATTTCACGCCCAGCTAATTTTTCTGTTCTCAGTAGAGACGGGGTCTCTCTCTTGTTCAGGCTGGTCTGGAACTCCTGGCCTCAAGCGATCCTCCTGCCTCGGCCTCCCAGAGAGCTGGGATGACAGGTGTGAGCCACTGCAGCCCGGCCAACTGTTTTTCCTTATGGAAGCATTCCCTCTAATAACTGAAGGAGGAATAATATCCTATCACTATCACTGCGTCGTAGGGGCTAATGAATTTACAGGTCTTGGCACTGATCATTAACAGTAGATAATATCACAATAGAGAGACAGACCGCGGCCGAGTGTCAAAGAAATAAAATGGATGGTGATGGGGCGCATCCCGCCAGCTGGGTGACAGGTGTACACAGGGATTCATCTCACAGTTCTCGCTACCTTTTGAGTGTGTTTGGAATGTTTTAGATTAAAAAAGTATGTGTAAAGCCCTCGGCCCTGCGCCATTCTCTTGAGCAGGGTGATGACAGCCGGGACCCCGTGACGCTGGCGAATGTTTCCCCAGGGGGTGCCGACATCTGGTCCCATTCACCCCACACCAATGCCTGGCCGCTCGCGCCCTGCCGAGGGCTGAGCTCACCCTATCTTTGCGGTGTCCCATGTCCTCAGTTGCAAAGCTGCCTCCCCACCAGCTCCAGGGCCAAGTGCCCGAGAGATTAAATCTCATGTCTGCTCTCCCAGAAAGATGGATCCGAGGTCAACGTCTGCCTGCAGAAAAGCCCCAGCTGGAGGCGGCGGGCTCAGTGGCTCCCATCGCGACCTGGCTTTTTTCCCCCTTCGGTGAATTGGGTTCGACCAATTCAGGGGCCGACCTGCCCCGGCTTTCGTGATGGGGCTATAGTTGCAGACTGGCTCAAGGCCCGAAGGCCCGAAGGCCCGAAGGCCCAGCTGGCAGCTGGGGGAGGCCGGGGGCCAGCAGGGAAGCCCTGGGATGGGACAGGTGCCCCAGATGCAGAAATAATAAGTGACTGTGAGTCTGGACTCCTCTAGGACATGGGAGTCCAGCCGTGATCGTAACAGGGTGGATTATTCCCGTGGGCGGGGCTGAGCCTCTGCTAGGGTGGCTAAGGGCAGGTGAGTGGGACAGCAGGAACTCAGGCTGCCACTGTCCCCAACTCACCCGATGCTTTCCACATCCTAGGCACCGTCCTAAGCCCTTTACAAGTATCATCTTGTTTAACCTTCACATTCACAGTAACCCTGCAAAGCTGGCACTATTCTCCCATTTTAGGGATAGACAAAATGAGGACTAGAGAGAAAGCCACTTGTTTAAGCTGTAGTAAGCAGCTCAACAGCGGTCAGCAAACTTTTTTTTAAATTTTTTTGAGACAGTCTCATTCTGTGTCCCTGTGTAGAGTGCAGTGGCGTTAGCCAAGCTCACAGCAACCTCCAACTCCTGGGCTCAAGCGATCCTCCTGCCGCAGCCTTCCGAGTAGCTGGGACTACAGACATGCACCACCATGCCTGGCTAATTTTTCTATTTTTTGTAGAGATGGGGTCTTGCTCTTGCTCAGGCTGGTCTCAAACTCCTGAGCTCAAGGGATCCTCCTGCCTCAGCCTCCCAGAGTGCTAGGATTACAGGTGTGAGCCACTGCGCCCGGCTCCTGGCTAATTTTTTAAAAAATTTTTGTAGAGATGGGGGTCTTGCTATGTTGCCCAGGCTGGTCTCAAACTCCCAGCCTCAAGCATTCCTCCTTTCTTGGCTTTCAAAAGTGCTGAGATTACAGGAGTGAGCCACCTCGCCCAGCCTGCGTATCTTGAGTATACTAAATGCCATAAATTGTACAATCTATAGTGGTGAATTTTATGTTAGATAAATTTCATCTCGAAAAAAAATAGGTTTCGCATGTGTTGAAAACACAAAACAAAACAAAACAAAACAAATATTATTAAAACAGATAGCCGGCTAATAGGCTGTGGTTTGCTGACTCCTGCTCCGTGACATCTCTTAACAAAACCCAGAGCTAGGCGGGGTGCAGTGGCTCAGGCTTGTAATCCCAGCATTTTGGGAGGCCGAGGCGGGAGGATCTCTTGGGCAACGGAGGGAGACCCCGTTCCTAAAAAACAAACAAACAACAACAAAAAAAAAAAAACCCAGAGCGGAATAAAAAAACACAGGCACCTAAAATGTTAGCTCAGAGCCCCGCGCATAGTCGACTTCTCTGTGATTGCGGGGGCCGCGTCAGTGATGCCACAGCGATCCAGCTCTGACCCGGAGCCCAAGCCCAGCCCTGTCCCAGGCTCCATCTCCTCTGGCCCGATCCCAGCCCGCTGGGGCAGCAGGGCGCAGGGCTCTGCCTGTCTGTACCGGGGCTGCCTCCGTGAGAGCCGGGCCCACGCCCTCATCAGCGGCTACTCTGGGAGACCCCTGGCCTGTCGCAGCCTGCAGGGGCCTCGACCTCCCCCGGCAAGTGGGAGGGAAACTGCGGTGGGGGCGGTGATTCATCGTGGGATTCCCAGCCTTCCTGCTGCCTCCCAGGCCTGCCCCGCCCAGGTGCATTGGCACGTGGGTGCGTGAGTGTGTGAGTGCCTGTTTCAGAGCCCAGCCCCAAACTGACCCCACATCCTCCATCGGGTTCAGTTTTCTGTGCACGTGGCAAACCCTCCCTGCCACCCACTTGGTCCTGAGCTTGTGCTGGGCGCTTCTGAGCACCCCGCGAGAACTTGGCATCTCATAGTTTGGGGGACACAGAATTGGATACAGAAAGTCCCAGCCTTACTGTAAGCACAGGCCTTGGACAAAGGAAGGAACCCCAAGCCACGGAGCTGGGAGAAAGAAAGGGGAGCAAGGGGCAATCGGGAAGGCTTCCTGGAGCAAGAGTTCTGCCCCAGAAGGTCACACGTCCTAGGTAGACCCTGTGGAAAATGCCGGCCACCTGGGACATGCCCTTGGCTCGACACAGCACAGCCTCTGCCCCAGCTCCCAGCTTTAAAAGGAAATCAACACCGCCCAGCTGGCTGGCCCATGAATTCCTGAGTGCGAAGTAGCTCTGAGGCCAGTCTTCGAACATCTCCCCTTTGTGAAGGGTCATAATTACTCTCCTCTGACCCAAGCCTGGGCTGGCGCCCTGGAAGCCCCAGCCTGGGATACTGGAAACACGCACTGGGTTTGGAGTCGCACCCTGTCCTGGGTTCTAGCTGTGTGACCTCGGGCAAGTCACCTAACCCCTCTGAGCTCCCCTCCCACTGGGTAAAACCAGGACAAATGGGGGCAGGGATTAAATAAAACCACAGGGGCCCCCCACAATCCCCATCAGTAGGGAGAACGGAGGAGCAAAGCCATTCCCAACCAGGTGGGCACCTCACCAAGTGGGGATGGCACAGGAGAGGCACCCCTCCGCATCCTGGGGGCTCCTCCCCGGCAGACTTGGGGCCAGGACTAGGGCAAGACCAGCGAGGTGAAGAGACAAGATCAGAATTTCTGATTTTTCCTTTTGCCTCTGGCTCCAAATTGTCTCAGCACAGCCCGGCCACGATCCTGTCTTTATTTGAGATCTTAAGATTGCCTTTACGGTCGGTGTTTGGCATTCACATTGAATTTGCATTCAACATTGCATTAAAGCAATTGCATTAAATTGCATAAAGACATTGCATTAAAAAAAATCATCTCAAGAGATGAGAAGACAAGCCCCCGACTGGGAGAAAATACGGGCAAGAGACCCATCTGGGAAAGGACTGGTCTCCATAAAAAAAAAAAAAAAAAACTCTTAAAACTCAACAGTAAGAAATTTCCTGATTAGGAAATGAGCCAAAGGCCTGAACAGACCCCCGTGCAAAGAAGATATGAAGATGCTCTGTATCACGTCACTGGGTAAATGCAAATTAAAACGACAATGAGGCCGGGCGCGGTGGCCCACGCCTGTAATCCCAACACTCTGGGAGGCCGAGGCGGGAGGATCGCTTGAGCTCAGGAGCTTGAGACCAGCCCGAGCAAGAGCAAGACCCCGTCTCTACCAACAATAGAAAGAAATCAGTCGGACGACTAAAAATATATATAAAAAATTAGCCGGGCTTGGTGGCGCATGCCTGTAGTCCCAGCTACTCGGGAGGCTGAGGCAGGAGGATCGCTTGAGCCCAGGAGTTTGAGGTTGCTGCGGTGAGTTATGATGATGCCACGGCACTCCAGCCTGGGCCACAGAGCAAGACTCTTATCTCAAAATAAATAAATAAAGTCTTTAAAAATTTTATTTATCTTGTTGGGACTGAGATTTTCAGCGCTGCCTTAAAAACCCGGAAGGACGCCTCACCTGTCCCAGCCTCGGTGGACGCCCAGCCCACTTCCTCCATGTGGTTCTACCGGGCAGAGCCCCATCCCCAAAGCCCTGGGAACTCAGGCTTGGAGGAGGATGTTGTCTCTGACTCTCCTGGGGGGTGGGCTCAGTCACGCTCTCCCTCAGTGTCCTACCTCCTGGGCTCCGCTGTGTGCCCAGCCAGAGTCCCCAGCAGAGGAGGACAGCTGGAGTGTGGGCCCCCGCGGTGGCCCGCAGGGGAATCCCGGGCCTGGCTCAGTCTGGACATTCTCAGACCCGCCCATGTCCCGCCCAGTGCTGAGTCCTCTGCGCGGTGGGTCTCCCGGAAAGTCCCCAGGCTGGTTTTGGGGGGGGAGGCCCACAGGGAAGCAATTTACATACACAGCGGCCCAACCACGGCCGCCCGCCCCACCTGATGCCCCACCCGACTCCGGAATAAAGGGGAGACGGACCCACTCAGTGGACCCACTCGGCAGGACTCGGCCACTGGTACCAAGGAAGAGGAAGGAGCCCTCCCGGCCACCCCAAGTAAGCCCAGAAGCCAGCTCCCAGGACAAAGCCAGGGTCCTGGGACACCCAAGCCCAAGCCCTGTGCTCAGCTACCTCTGATGGCTTGGGATCAGGACCTGGAACCGGATGAGAGGTGACATCTCCTGGTCCCCATGGGCTCAGAGCAGGCCTCAGAGAAAACAACCCCCGGCCCCGCACCCATCCTCTGCCTGAGTGTTGGATGCAAAGAAACCAGGAGCCAGAGCCGACCTGAGGCCCCTCTTTCTCTCCCCTCCCCCAGCAAACCTGGTCTTACCAGTCAAGCCAGCCGGCAGCTGGGAGTCCCCTCTGGTGGCCAGCAGCAGCTACAGAGCTGTCACTGTAGGGAGGTGGCAGGGCTTGCGGGATTGGCCTCAGTCTACCTGTCCCAAGAATGGGCAGAGTTTGCTGGAGTATGAACGTTCTGGCCTCCAGATCCCTCCTTGGTATGGGCCTGGCTTACTGACCCTTGGTCTCAGCCTGGGAGGGACAGCATAGGCTGGTGGAGACCTTGAGTCTCAGACGACCTTGACCCAAGACACCCTGCCCCATACCCCCGCTGCCTCCGACCCACAGCTCTGCGAGAGGCAGCTCTGCCGTTCACCGCTGGACTCTGACCGTGGCCGGAAGCTCTGCTCAGCCCTCCAGGCACCTCTCCTCCCAGAACTGCCAGAGTTCTCCACGGAGGTCAAGTGGGTATGTCCCCTGGAAGCTGGAACCCCGCAATGACGGCCCAGGGTGTCCTCTGGATTCTGCTCGGATTGCTGCTGTGGCCGGAGCCAGGGACAGGTAGGTCCAAGGGCACAGGCCCGGGGCCAGGACTGTCCCTCTGTAGAAGCGTACCGCTGCTTTCTGCGTCTGGCAGTGCGTGGGGTGGGGCCAGAGACCCTAGGATGCCCCAGCTCTCAGGTAACCTCCAGTCTGGGGATATAGATGTTCCCAGCGCCACAGGGTCAGGGCAGGGGTTGGGGAGAAGGACCTGGGGCCTGAGGAGCAAAAATAGGGAAGGCTTCCTGGAGGAGGAGACATAGACAGGAGCCAGGACAGGGAGAAGAATGGTGTTTGGTGGAGAAGCAGGAAAGGGCATTTTGGGCGGAGAAGAACAAAGCCATAGAGTATTGACAGGGTGGACTGTCTGGATGAGAACCTGGATTCTACACAGCAGAGCGTGGAGATTAAGACTTCCTGGGTTCAAATCCTGCCTCTGCTGCTTCCTTGCTGTGTGACCTTAGGCAGGTAACTTAACCTCTTTGTGCTTCAGATACCTTATCTGTAAAAGGGGGCTTGTCTCAATCCCTTTGTGTTGCTATACCAGAGTGCCTGAGACTGAGTACTTTGTAGAGGACAGACATTTATTTCTGTGCAGTTCCGGATGCTCGGAAGTCCCAGATGCCAAGCCCTTGACCTTGGACTTCCCAGCCTCCAGAACTGTGAGAATTACGTTTCTGGTCTTTATAAGCTACCCAGGCAGCACCAACAGACTAAGACAGGGGCTAACGCCACCCACCTCCCCGGGCTGTAAAGGTCCAGCGAGCTGTTACGTGAGCCTCCCGGAGCGGTGCGTGGAGTGCAGTGAATGTTTGCTGAATGTCAGCTGTTATTGAACTACCCGTCCTGGACCCAGCTCTGGGCCAGGTGACCTAACACTTCTAGGTTCCAGGTTCAGCCACTGACTCCCCCAACGTGGCACAAGCCCGCCCTGCCCCTCCCGCTGGGCATGCTTCCAGTTACCTTTCATGCTCACAACCCGCAACTCCAAATCCAACACCAAAAGCTGCCCATCTTTCCCCCTCGAGATCTGGGGACTCTCCCCACTTTTGTCCACTACACGGCCACCACCTGCCTCCAGCCACTGTCCTCACTCACCTCCCTACTGTCTCCCCTTCTCCACTCTAGCACCCTGAAAATCCACGTCCATTTGGCAGCCAAACGAACCATCTTAGAATGCCAGCCTGGCCATGTCCCTCTCCTGCTCATAAACCTGCTATGGCTCCCCAGTGCTCACAGACAGTCTAAGCTCCTTAACCAATAGGCACCAGTCTGTGTGCCTCAGTTTCTTCACCTATACAAGGACAGGGATGAGGGTCTTGGGGTTATCAGATGGGGATCTGGGAGCACGGGGAAGATGTGGAATCAGACCAGGAGGCTCAGGAATGGAGGGGCTGGGCTCCAGGGCTAACACGTTCTCTCTTCCTGCAGCTTCTCTGCCTATGAGTATGGACTCTGTCATCCGGATCATGACCGAGCTCGAGCAGAAGGCACCGGCAACCGAGCCCAGCCACACCACCTCTGCGTGGATGCTGTCGTTCCAGAGCTCTGGCCCCCACCATCGCTTCTACCGCTTCCTGCTGGGGGCACAGAGCTTCGGTGCTGCCACGCCGGGTCCCTCCCCACTGAGCCGGGAGCTGCAACGCCTGGCCGAGGAGGTTTCCCAACATGGAGTGTGCTGCGGGCAGGAATTCGGGGTCGTGCTGGCACCCGATGGCTCGACCGTGGCCTTGGAGCCGCTGCTGGCGGGGCTGGAGGCGGGGCTGCAGGGACGCAGAGTCGTGAACCTGCCCTTGGACAGCGCAGCTGCCCCTCCGGATGTCGGAGCCAGCGCTCCAGATGCAACAGCCATCTCCCCAGCACTCAGGGCTGCCTCTCCAGATGCCACCTCTGCAGATGCTGGAGCCAACTCTTCTCCAGATGCCAGAACTCCGGATGTCCCAGCATCCTTGGCAGAGGCCAAAGCCGAGTCTCCGGCTACGATAGACAGCCTCCTAGCCGTCACCCTGGCCAGAAACCTGGGCCTGACCTTCGTCCAGGTCCCCCCGACCCAGAGCCGTCCAGGTCTGGGAACTGAGGGCTGTTGGGACAAGCTCTCTGACCCCCGGATCTTTACGCCCCTGGACCCCAAGGCATCAGTGCTCACCGTGGCCTTCCTCAATGGTGCCCTGGATGGGATCCTCCTTGGAAACTACCTGAGCCAGACCCCTGAGCCCCGGCCACCTCTCAGCGGCCTGCTGCGCCAGTACTATGGAGCTGGGGTGTCTGGAGACCCAGGGTTCCGCAGCAACTTCCGGCGGCAGAACGGGGCTGCTTTAATTTCAGCCACCACCTTGACCCAGCAGGTGTGGGGGACCCTTGCCCTGCTACAGAAGCTGCAGCCAATGCACCCCCAACTACAAAGCATGAGCCAACAGCAGCTGGCCCAGGTGGCCAGCTCTGCTGCCAAGGAGTTCATTGAGGCCTTCCTGGGTGAGAAGGCCCCCCCCATCCCCTGTGACCCTCCCTCTCACAGATTCATACACTCCCAGCCCCATGTGGTCAAGGGAATTCAAGGCTAGGGAGTCCAAAGGGGGCAATAAATGATATGGTTGGGGTAGGGTGGGGCAGGACAGCTGTACAGATGAGGAAAAGCTACAGTTGGGCTTTGAGGGATGAATAGGAGTTCATCTGATTTTTTTTTTTGATACAGAGTCTCACTGTGTCGCCCAGGCTGGCGTGCAGTGGTGCAATCATAACTCATTGCAACCTTGGGCTCCTAGGCTCAAGTGAGTCCTTAGCCTCCTGAATAGCTGAGACTGTAGGCAGTGCCACCCTGCCCAGCTAATTCTAATTTATTTTTTATTTTTTGTATAGATGGCCTCTTGCTCTGAGGCCCAGGCTGATCTCAAACTCCTGGCCTCAAACGATCCTCCCACCTTGGCCTCTCAAAGTGCTGGGATTACAGGCCTGAGCCACTGTGTCCAGTCTGATGTTTTGTTTTTGTTTTTTGTTTTTTTAATGAGGAAGAGGTCATTCCAGACAGTGGGCTCAGCATAGGCAAAGGCACAGAGGTTCAAATGGAAGTTCAGCCAGTTATTCCTGTGCACCTTTCGCCAAGTTGCCTGACTTCTCTGAACCTCACGTAAAGCTGGATAGATCATTGCTATCTCTTGGATTTGCTGGGCGGTTTAGAAAGATGAAGCACGTGAAGCAAGCAGCACACAATTGGACTTCCTTCTCAGTGTCCTTCCTTCCCGGTGTGGCAGCTGGAGAAAGCACTGGGCCCTGGGTTGTGAAGGGTCAAAATTCTTGGGCTTCATTCCGAAGGGAAGGGATGGGAGCCATAGCGGATATTCCAACAAGCCTGGGCTGCTGTTAGATTTAGTTTAGTTAGTTGGTCCCCAATAGGGACCAGTGTGGGGACAGACTGGACTCTTCCCAAATTTACAAGGACCCCGGAGGATGGGCCCTATGTGCCCTTTAATGGGGGGGAGGGAGAATGCAGGCGCAGGCAGAGAGACGCTTGCTGACCCCAGCCTTGGACCCCCTTTTCGTAGGGTGCCCGGCCATCCACCCCCGCTGTCGCTGGGAGGCGGCGCCGTACCGGGGCAGCCCAAAGCCGCTGCAGCTGCCGCTCGGGTTCCTGTACGTGCATCACACGTACGTGCCCGCGCCACCCTGCACGGACTTCGCGCGCTGCGCAGCCAACATGCGCGCCATGCAGCGCTTCCACCAGGACACGAGGGGATGGGAAGACATCGGCTACAGGTGGGCGGGGCCCAGCCGGGTCGTGGGCGGGGGCCGACGCGAAGGGGCGGGGTCTGAGTGGGCGGAGCCTGACTCAGGGGATGGGGCTTGGACCCCAGGAAAGCAGGCAGGAAGGAGGAGGAGGTTGAGATGGATCCAGTCAAGTTGGAGAGGTGGCATGGCCTAGGCTGGGGGGGGGGGCCGTGAATCGCAACACGGTGGGACTCTTGGGTTAGGGGAGAGAACTGGGACCGGAGGGGACCTGGGGAGGGGCGGGGCCTGCGGCAGGGTCTGAGCCCAGGACAGTGACGGCCTAAGACACAAAAAGGCTCTGAATTGGGCAAGAACCGGACTTGAGAAAAGGCGGAGGGGCGGGGGGGGGGTCGGGAGAAGGGGTGTGGCCGGTGCTGAGGGCGGACCCAGAGAGCCAGGAGGGTTCGGGGGAGGCACGGGGTGCGGGAGTGGGACGGGGCTGGTCTTGACGGAGGCGGCGCCACCGCGCAGGACTTGGGGTCGGCGGCCCTGGGCACAAGGGCGGGACGCGGGCGGGGCATCGCTGACGCCGAGCGGTTCCTCCTCCCCGGCCCCCTCCGCAGCTTCGTGGTGGGCTCCGACGGCTACGTGTACCAGGGCCGCGGCTGGGACTGGGTGGGCGCGCACACGCTCAGCCACAACCACCTCGGCTTCGGCGTGGCCTTCGTGGGCAACTACACGGCGGCGCTGCCCGCCGAGGCCGCGCTGCGCACGGTGCGCGACGTGCTCCCGAGCTGCGCGGTGCGCGCCGGCCTGCTGCGGCCCGACTACGTGCTGCTCGGCCACCGCCAGCTGGTGCGCACCGACTGCCCTGGCGACGCGCTCTTCCGCCTGCTGAGCACCTGGCCGCACTTCAAAGCGGTGAGTCCGCCCTGCCTGCACCCACCCAGCCTTGGCACCGCCCCTACCTCCTACCCGACGGCTCTCTGTCCCTACAACACCAGCCCACCGTGGGACCCTGTGCCCGCACCACCTCTGTCCACCCCCTAACCCTGTGTTGCAGTCCTCAGCCCAGACAGTCTCAGCCCTGCGGATGCTTGCTCAGCTCCTGACTGAATCCCTGACCCCTGGTGACAGCCCCTAGGCTGGAGCAACCTAGGCCCAGCCAGCACAGCCTTGGCTTGATGACCTCATCCAAGCCCCTGACCCTCATCACTAAAACACCGCTCTCATCACACCTGGATAATCTCACGCCACCTGCCGCTCCATTTCATTGAGCTATCGGTCTGCCCATGCTGGCCCTGCTGCAGTTGGCTTTGTCCCCACTCCTTCACTGCGGGCTCCTGTCCCCTCCCCGTCCAGGGTTCCACAGCGAGGAGGGAAGACCTAGCCACCTCGCATCTCAAGCCTCACACTCCCTTGTCTTTTCTAGACTGCGAAGCCAAGAACTGCCAGGAGGACCTCTCAGAGGTCCAGGAGGGAGCTGCCCGCCATGATCCTGCCAACCACAGAGCCCCAATAAAGAGGCCATGGAAAAGAAAGTCTCTGTCCATGCATCATGTGTGTTTGCACTCGTTGTCTTAGTTGGAGCTTGCCCAGAAGCAGAGCCTGAGGCAAGGATTAGAGTACAAGTAGTTTATCAAGAGGTGATATCAGGATATATCAGCTAGGGGATGAGGTACCGGGGCAGGGAAGGGAAGGCAGCCAGGAAAGGAGGCATTTTCAAGTAAGTTTCCACTATGGGCAACCAGAATTCAGCCCCACTGGGAGCTCTGGGGGAGAACATAGGACACATATCTCAGAGCCTTGCCACTCAAGGGGCGAGGGAGCTGGGGTGTTTATACACTGATTCCCATCAGTGATTAGTTGAGGGCTGCTCTCAGGGACATGTTAATTCATTGGCACTTTGGGTCTGCTTGTTGCATGGGCAGAATGACTCCATTTGCCAGATGCAAATGGTTGCAAATGCCACCTCCTCAAGGAAGCTCTCCCTGATTTTTCCAGCTCAAAGAGAAGCACTTGTGCTCAGCCTGTACTCCAGTCTGCCTATTTCCTTCCAAATCCTCTTCACCAGCTAGAAATGTCCCATGCTTGAGTTGGGGATCTCTCTCCCTCACTGGTCTGTGTGTGAGCTCTAGGAGGACAGGAACTAAGTTTATTTAGTCCCCCACCCCATGGCTTCTCCAGCCCCTAGCACATAGTAGGCACTCAGGAAATACTTGTTTAACTAGAGAAAGGCTCACATGGTGCATTTTTGAAACTGATATTATCATCTCATACAAACAAGCAAACCAAGGCTCAGAGAGAGGAAGTGACTAGCCTGAGGTCACACTGAGAGGGGCCAACTGGCACTCAAACCCACTCTGTCTTTTTCTGGCTCCTGGGACAGAATTGTGCTGACTCATCTATTCCTCAGAGCAGCATTTAGGCACCTCTCTCTCTCTCTCTCTCTCTCTTCTTTTTTTTTTTTTTTTTTTTTTTTGGAGGGCTCGGGGAGACAGGATCTGGCTCTGTAGCCCAAACCAGAGTTCAGCATCATGATCATATCTCACTGCCGCCTTAAACTCCTGGACTCAAGCGATCCTCCCACCTGAGCCTCCCAAGTAGCTGGGACCACAGGCTCAAACTACCATGCCCGGCTACCCACCTCTCTTTTCAAGTAAAGATTTATTGAGGCATAACAGAGACACAGGAAAATGCACCCAAATGTATAGTATGTTGAATTTTCACAACAGGACACACCCATGAAACCAGTACCCAGATCAAGAAATAGAACATATTCAACTTATGTAAATTTCACTTCCATAAAGAAAAATAATAGGCCGGGCGCAGTGGCTCACACCTGTAATCCCAGCACTCTGGGAGGCCGAGGCGGGAGGATCGCTCAAGGTCAGGAGTTTGAAACCAGCCTGAGCAAGAGCAAGACCCCATCTCTACTAAAAACAGAAAGAAATTAATTGGCCAACTAAAAATATATAGAAAAAATTAGCCGGGCATGGTAGCGCATGCCTGTAGTCCCAGCTACTCGGGAGGCTGAGGCAGGAGAATCGCTTGAGCTCAAGAGTTTGAGGTTGCTGTGAGCTAGGCTGATGCCACGGCACTCTAGCCCGGGCAACAGAGTGAGACTGTCTCAAAAAAAGAGAAAAATCATAATAAACACGGCCAGCTCCCAGAAGCCCCCTCCCCAGTAACTAGCACCTCCAAAAGAAACCAATATCCTGACTTGGTAAACACAGTTTTACCTGCTTTGGAACTTTCTATAAATGGACTCAAACAGCATGTACCCTTCATTGGTTTTTGGTTTTTGGTTTTGCTCAGCATTTGTCGTGATTCATCCGAGTCCGGTGATGCAGGAGTCTGTTCGTCCTCGTTGCTGGATGGAATTCTGCTGTGGGAAGAACCACACTTTCTACATTCTACCATCAACGGACACGTGGCTTGTTTCCAGTTTGGGACAATCACTAATAGTGCTGGTGATGTCTATTGGGTGTTTATCTAGCAGCGGATGTGCTGGGTCAGAGGACACCCCGCTAACAGTGCTAGTAGATCACAGGTGAATCGGCCCACACTCTGGCCAGCAGAGGGTGAGAGTTCTAGGTGCTCTGTATTCTCACCGGTATTTGTTCAGCAGGTGCCCATTTTGCAGAGAAGGCAACTGAGGCTCCGAGGGCGGGGCATTTGCTGCCTCCCGGTCAGTGAGGGATTCTGCGTCCTTCTTGCCAGAAGCCTGTTCTGCTGCCTCCTCGCCTCCCCCGCTCTGCCCCCAGCATCCTGCCCTGACTACCCTCCCAGCCCGGCTGCGGGGTGGGGTGGGACCGACAGGGTCACGTGGAGTTGGGTTCAGCGGGAGGAACCAGGCAGGGTGCAGACGACTGCCGATTCTGGGGCCGGCCAGGAAATCAAGGTAAGGGAGGGAGTGCGTGTGGGCCCCAAGGTGGGGCTCCCTGGAGGCAGAGCTGAGGATGGGGAGGGGGCCGAGATGAGGGCAGTATGTGGGCAGACACTGGGCAGAACTGTCACTTTCTCGTCCCCCAGGCGAACCCCCACCATGGACCCACCGTCGCCAAGCCAGGCCTCCCAAACCCAGCCCACGGCCCCCTCTCTGCTGACTTCCTACCGCTGGCACACCGGGGCCAGCGGGGAGAAGGGGGCTGGAGGGTTCCGCTGGGGCCGCCTTGCCGGCTGGGGCAGAGCCCTGAGCCACCAGGAGCCCATGGTCAGCAGCCAGCCAGCCCCTCGCTCACTGTTCCGCCGGGTCCTCTCTGCGCCCCCTAAGGAGTCGCGCACCAGTCGCCTCCGGCTATCCAAGACCCTCTGGGGGAGGCACAAGAACCCGCCGCTGGAGCCGGAGCTGGAGCCAGAGGCCCCAGGTACGTGACACCCCGACTCTGAGCTTGGGCCGGGCTGGGAAGCCGGATGCCTGGGTTTCGTCTGCCTCGGAGCATCAGCCCTACAGACACAGGAAGTTGTGGGGAGAGCAAAAGCCCAGCAGGAAGTGGCTGGGGCCCCGCTGCCCTCTTCCCTCTTTCCCCCTGAAGAGGGGCGGGAGAAGTTGCCAGGGACCTGTGGGCAGGGGGCCCAGACTGAGGAAGGGACACGGAATAGACCCACGATTGTACTGCCCAGATGCCAAATGGCTCTTGGCCCCAGTGGGTCTCTCCTCCAACCCAGTGGGCCAGGCCCACCCATCTCAGCTCCCTCCTACTCTCCTGCCTTCTAGCCTCCCTGTCTTGGTTCCTTCACCTCCCCGAGCCTCAGCTTTCCCATCAGTTAAATAGGAATAAAGATCCCAACCCTGAAGGGTATATCGTTTCATTTGCCCATATTCCTTCCTTCATTCATTCATTCAAGCAGAGGTTTACTGAGCCTATATTGTGCGCTGGGCCCTGATTTAGGCACTGAGGACACAGCAGTGAACAAGACAGATGACACTCCCTGCCCCGTGGAGCTCATAGTGCCCTAGAGGTGACAGACAGTAAATAAGTCAGGAAGAAAATGACAGATGGTGCTCAGCATCACACAGGGGGGTCTAGAAGGGTGATGAATATCCAGGATTAGAGCTCAGGGATGTAGCACTAGCCCAGGGCTGAGCGTATTCCAAGTGATCCATTCATAAGTGGGTGTTATTACTGCACCTGGTGGTAAAACAAGGAAATAGGTAATCTGCAAGGGTTGTTTCAGCCCTTCCATTTCCTGGAAACTCATTGAATTCTAACCACTCATATTTCCAGTTTGCAAAGGCATCTCTTCAACCCCCTACAGGGTGTCAGGTATCACCCACTCTGTAGGATCCAGAGGGAGATCTCTAACAAGTAGGCCTGCTCCTCACCTGCTCAAATACCTCCGATGGCTCCCCACTGCCCCAGGATAAAACCGCGGCTCCTCCCACTGGCATCCAAGGCTCTGCACCAGTCTCTTCCCAAACCGTCCCCTCCCCGGCTTCCGAGCCCTCGAGCCTCTTTTTGACTTTTTATTTCCTGGGCCTTATTCTGTCACAGTCTTTGTGAAAGCTATCCCTGCCATCTTCCCCTCCGTCTCTGCTTGTCACCATCCTACCTGCTGTTCAAGACCCAGCACCGACTCACTCCCTCTGGGAGGCCTTCCCTGACCTCCCAACAACCTCCTCCCCTTCCCCAAGAAAGAGACCTCTCCCTACCCTGAACTTTTTCTGTTCTCTTCCTAAACTTCGAAGACTTTCCACCTTAGATCAGTTATTTATGTAAAGAACCAAGGCTCCTGTCCTTTTATTTAACCTCTTGGACCTTCCTACTGTCTTGATTAAGAGAAGAATGCTTGCGTCTGAAGCCCAGCTCAACCACTCACAAGCTGTGTGGCCCTGGGCGAGTCACTTGACCTCTCTGGGCCTCAGTGATAAAAGCCCTTTGAATGGCTTTTTGGAGGGTGAAATGAGAGCAGGTGTGTGGAGTGGTAAACACAGCGCTGGGCACATAGTAGGTGGTCTGTGTCCACTACTCATGGTGGTTGGTGGGGACAAGGCCCGGAGAGAGGTGAAGACTTGCCTGAGGTCCCACAGTGTGACGTGGCTGCTGGGCTTGGGACAGGCACCCAGCAGGGAGCCCCCAATGAGCCTTAGTAAACGGACAAGGTGTCCTGAAAGAAGAGGAAAGGACTCTCAGGTGCCCCTGCACCTCCTCCTCTTCCAGGGCCGGAGCCGGAGCCGGAGCGGGAGCCCCCTGCCCCGCAGATCCCTGAGGCCCCCGCGCCTGACGTGCCTGTCTGGGACATCGGGGGCTTCGCCCTGCTCGATGGGAAGCTGGTGCTGCTTGGGGGCGAGGAGGAGGTAAGAGGGGGCAGGTGGGCAGAGGAGGGAAGGAGGAAAAGGGGGGACGGAGCAGAGGCGGGCGTGGGAGCGAGGACAATGAGGGGCTGTTGGCCTCCCCTTTCTGACTGCCCGCTGCTTTGGGGAACAGGGTCCTCGTAGGCCCCGAATGGGAAGCGCCGGCTCTGAGGGCAGCATCCACGCGGCCCTGGGGAACCTCAGGGATCCTGGTAAGCGTGGAGGGTGCAAGGGGCTCGGGCACTGGGGAGCCTCTCAAGGTGGCACAGAATTTAAGATGATTCCAACCTCTCACCTCCCACCTCTGATGACCCACAGATCGGATTCCTGGAAAGACAGAGCCGGACGCTGTTGGCCCCAACCAGGTCCACAACATTCGGGTGAGGCGGCTGGTGGGAGACGGGGAAGGCAAAGACCCCCACATGCTCAAAGCTGGGTGATCTGGGGCAGGTCGCTGACCCTCTCTGGGCCTCAGAGTCCTTACCTGTCACGTGGCAATAAAGGGAGGACTTTCCTCTTAGGCTGTTCGTGAGAAGTCAGTAGAGAATGCAGGAAAGCACAGGGTTTGACCTTGGTCCCCAAGACCAGCAGATCCTCTGGGACACCCCGGGAAGGGCAGGATCTGAGGAAGGACCACAGGGTTCTGCCCAGGTGACATCCCTCCCCCACAGGGGTTGCTCAAGAGGCTGAAAGAGAAGAAAAAGTCCAGGTCGGAGCTGGGAGCCAATGTCTCCCGGGATGGGTAAGGGTCTCCGAGAGGCCGGAGGGGCTGGGGGGTCAACCTTGCCCTCTCCTCCTCCCCTTGCCTGTCATTCTGAGCTTCACCAAACATCCCCTGTGGCCACCTCTGTGTTCTACCCCATGTCAGGTGACACTAGGGCCACTGAAAGACCCTGGCGTGGAGCCAGCCCTTGGTGGAGGGGTGGGGACAGAGTCTGACCCAATAACTCTAAAATGGGGTGGGAGCTGGGTCGACACCCTGGTCTGGGAGGGGCAGGATCCAATGTATGTTCGAGTCCGTCTTGGCCTTCCTCTACCCACCCTTCAGGCTGTGGGGGGTGGGGGGAAGAGGGAGGAATGACGGCTTGCTCTCCTGTCCCCTGCCCAGACCCCCCAGCGCCCTGGGCTCTAGGGAATCGCTGGCCACGCTCTCCGAGCTAGACCTGGGCGCCGAGCGGGACGTGCAGGTCTGGCCAGTACACCCCAGCCTCCTGGGGGAGCCCCACTGCTTCCAGGTAAGTGCAGGCCACCCTCCACCTCCACCTCGGTGTCACCTCTGCCCCTTTGTCTCCGCACTGGGACTCAACCACACCCTTGGATTCTCCGCGCCCCAACAGGTAAAGTGGGCGGGCGGAAGCCGCTGCTTCTCTTGTCGCTCCACCGCTGAAAGAGACCGCTGGATCGAGGACCTTCGTCGCCACTTCCAGCCCACCCAGGTTATTACCCCAGAAAAGTGGGACACGGAAACCCAGCCCACAGGACTGGCCTGCCGTTTCCCTTCTACCCAAGCCCGGCTGGCTCCGTAACCGCCACCAACACACCTGCCCCGCCCACAGCTTTGCGACCGCTCCGAGACTCCCCTTCCGCCTACTACCAGAGCCGCCCCTTCTAACCAGTCCCTGCGCTATTTGTACCCAAAGCCCTGGCTGCCAGGTGGTTGCGAAGTTCTCACTCCGCGACTACTCTTCCATACCCTGGAGCCCCGATCTAAGGCTTCCGCTTGGCCACCTCGGGACCTCCGTGGCCCAGTCCTTTTTCCCCGAGGGCCCAGCGATCTCCCCGGGGACCTGGCACCCCGCGCTCCACCTGCGGTGCCCTCCTTGGAGCGCCAGCGCCTGCGAAACGCTTGTCCCACCCCACTCCCATCTGCAGGACAACGCGGAGCGGGAAGAGACGTGGCTTAGCGTGTGGATTCACGAGGCGAAAGGGCTTCCCCGGGCGGCGGCGGGGACACCCGGCGTGCGCGCCGAGCTGTGGCTGGACGGCGCGCTGCTGGCGCGCACCGCACCGCGGGCGGGCCCGGGCCAGCTCTTCTGGGCCGAGCGCTTCCACTTCGAGGCGCTGCCACCCGCGCGTCGCCTGTCGCTGCGGCTGCGCGGCGGGGGCCCGGGGGTCGCGGTGCTAGGCCGCGTGGCGCTGCCGCTGGAGGAGCTGGAGGTCCCGCGCGCGCCTGCGGCCGGCCGGGAGCGCTGGTTTCCGCTGCTCGGGGCGCCGGCGGGAGCAGCGCTGCGCGCGCGGATCCAGGCGCGACGCCTGCGCGTGCTGCCGTCCGAGCGCTACAAGGAGCTGGCGGAATTCCTCACCTTCCACTACGAGCGCCTCTGCGGGGCTCTGGAGCCCGCGCTGCCTGCGCAGGCCAAGGAGGAGCTGGCGGCCGCTTTGGTGCGCGTGCTGCGGGCCACCGGCCGGGCACAGGTGCGTCGCTGCGACGGAGCGGACCAGGGTGACCTGGGGTGGACGGATAGCGCGCTCTGGGGTACAGGACCTGAGTTGCACCTGTAAAGGGGCGGGGCACCTTGAAGGGCGGGGCCTGAGCTTCAGCTGCGAGGGGCGGGGCCTGAGTTGCACCTGTAAGGGGCGGGGCCTCAACTCGGCCTCACCGCTAAAAGTTTCTGTTGTGAGGGGTGGAGAGTTCCAGCCGCAGTTATGAGCCCCAGTAGTGAGGGGGACAGCTACAAAAGGGTGGGACCTGTGCCCCAGGTGTGAGGGACGGGCCAGGGGTCAGGATTCCCTCTGGGTCAGGCTGCCCTCGGCACAACATGACCCCTGCCTTGCCCAGGTACTGGTGACAGATCTGGGCACCGCTGAGCTGGCGCGCTGTGGAGGCCGTGAGGCGCTGCTGTTCCGGGAAAACACATTGGCCACCAAGGCCATCGACGAGTACATGAAGCTGGTGGCACAGGATTACCTCCAGAAGACCCTGGGTGAGCTGGAGAGGGGGAGAGTCAGGGTCAGAGGCCTACTGTGTGGGCTAGGGACCTGGGAGGAGTTCTAGGAGTCTGTGGGTAACCTGGATTTTGGTCGTGGGTGGTGATTTGGGGGCACTAGGATCCCAGGGGGAATTGGGAGCTCCCTGAGATGTTAGACACCTTCAGAATAAGTTGCAGATAGGCTTCCAGGCTGGGTGTGGTGGGGTTTGGTGATCATGGCCCCCACTCCTATCTGGCTGTGCTGTGCTGCAGGGCAGGTTGTGGGGCGTCTCTGTGTCTCCACTGAGGACTGTGAGGTGGATCCCAGCAAGTGCCCAGCGTCAGAGCTGCCCAAGCACCAGGCCAGACTTCGAAACAGCTGTGAGGAGGTCTTGGAAACCATTGTCCACTCCTATGAGTAAGGATCAGGGCACAGCACCTGAACCCACCCCTGCCTGTCATGCTCATCCAGACTGCCGGTTAGGGTTGCCAGATAAAATATAGGATGCTCACTTAAATCTGATGCAATATTCGAGACATACCAAATAAATAAAGTTTATGTATTAGGTATGTTCCAAATATAAATAAAAATTATAGTAAATAAAATTATAACGATAAAAATATATATAATATCAATAAAAATTAGTCATTTATCTGAAATTCAAGTTTAGCTGGGTGCCCTGAAGTTTTATTTGCTACATCTGGCAACCCTACCCCCAATGTTATGCCACTGGCCCGAGTTAACTTAGGACCTCAGTCCTATGACCTCTGATTCCAGATGATGCCATACCCCTAATCCCATGACCCCTGACCTTAAGTGACCCCATACCTCAAATCCCATGCAACTGATCACAGGAAACCTGGGATTCCAATCCCTTGACCTCTGACCCCAGGTTAACCGGCAGGACTAATCCCTGACTTCAATCCAGAGATTTCTGACACTAGGTGACCCTGTAACCCCAATCCTACTTCATATTTTGCACTCTGGCACCTCAATCTCATGTCCAATAATAAGTGCATCCCACGCTCATGACCTCTGTTTTCATGCGTCCCTGTACCCCTAATTCTAAGAATACTGTCTCCAGAGAGCACCATAACTACATCACAAGCCATGACCCCCAAGTGGACCCATAACCCCAAGCATCATTATCTCAGATGTCCTCAATCCTGGAACCCAGATCCCAGGTTCATTGAGGAGGAGGCCATATGGGCTTCATAAATAGCCTCCTGGAGGATCACGGACCAGTAATGCATTGGTTTCTGGACTCCTGACCCCTGACCTTATGACCTTGACCTTTATGTCCATAGCCTCCCCCTCTGACCGTTGCCTCTTCTGCCCCAGCTGGTTCCCTGCAGAGCTGGCCATGGTGTTCTCAGGCTGGAGAGAAGCATGCAAAGCACGTGGCTCCGAGGCGCTGGGCCCCCGATTGGTGTGTGCCTCCCTCTTCCTGCGGCTCCTCTGCCCTGCCATCCTGTCACCCAGCCTCTTTGATCTGGCACCAGAACACCCAGCACCCAGCCCGGCCCGCACCCTCACGCTGATTGCCAAGGTCATCCAGAACCTTGCCAACCGTGCCCCGTAGGTCCTGGGAGGCTGGGGAGCCATGCAGGGGGTGTGGGGGTGGCAGGTGCCTGACCTGACCCACCCAGCCTGGTCCCAACTCAGGTTTGGTGAGAAGGAGGCCTACATGGGCTTCATGAATAGCTTCCTGGAGGAACATGGGCCAGCCATGCAACACTTCCTGGACCAGGTGGCCATGGTGGATGTGGATGCTGCACCCAGTGGTTACCAGGGCAGCAGTGACCTGGCCCTCCAGTTGGCAGTCCTGCATGCCCAGCTCTGTACGATCTTTGCTGAACTTGACCAGGTGGGGCTTGAACCCAGACCCCAAGAAACAGGGCAGGGAGGCAAGAAGGCTGGGAGGCTCTGGCCCAGGAGAGCTTTTCAGCATCCTTCCTGCATGCCTCACCAGACCACCCGCGACAGCCTGGAACCGCTGCCCACCATCCTTCGAGCCATCGAGGAGGGCCGGCCGGTACCTGTGTCAGTGCCAATGCGTCTCCCCCTGCCCCCAGCCCAGGTCCACGCCAGGTAACCTCAAATCTGGTCCAGGTTCTGAAGGGTGGGAGCAGGAGTAGGGCTCAGTCTGGGGTCACAGGTGAAGATGGATCGTGTGAGCAGAGCTCAAGTCCAGGGTCAGACTGGAATCAGAGGTTACAGAAAGGGTCAGGTCAAAGGTCACATTGTGTTAGAGGTCAGGGATGACTCTAGAGGTTAGACTGGAGTCATGTCCAGGGTCATAGAAAGGACAGGGTTTTATCAGAGTCAGAGGTCAAAATATAATCCCACCAAGAACAGGATCACATGGAAGGAAAGGATTAGGGTTGAGGTTACTTCTGGTCAAGGATCAGGATGGGTTATCCCAGGGGCAAGTTGAAGGTCTGAGCTCCCCCATCCCACCCTCAGCTTCTCCGCAAGGGAAAAGCCCGGCTTTCTGGCCCCCCGGGACCTCCCCAAGCACACCCCTCTCATCTCCAAGAGCCAGTCGCTGCGCAGCGTTCGCCGCGCCGCCAGTTGGGCCCGGCCGCGGCCCGACGAGGAGCGGCCACAGCGGAGGCCCCGGCCAGTGCAGCGCACGCAGAGCGTCCCCGCCGGGCGCCCTGCCCGCCGCCGCCCGTCTGCGGGGCCCCGGCCGCGACCCAAAGGCTCCCTGCGCACTAGCCCCGCGCCGCGCGGCCGGCTCTGGACCGGGGCCTCCACCTCGCTGCCTCGGAAGCCGTCGGTGCCCTGGCAGCGCCACCTGGATCAGCCGCGGGACCGAGACCAGGCGATGGGCACACACCGACCTGTAAGCAAGGTGAGGTCAAGCCCAAGTCCGCGCCCAGGGAGGGGGGCAGGGGTGGGGCCGGACTGGGAAAAGACAAGGGCCAGGCAAGTCCGGGTTCAAGTACTGAGCTCACTGCGCTGTGTCACCCCAGGCCTAGCCCGTCCCTCTCTGAACTTCAGCTTCTGCCTCTGTACAACAGGAGCGATGCTGTCCAACAGGGAAGGGCAGTGATGAGGCTGAGCTCTTGGGCTCGGGAGGTCCGGGTCCCCGGGGAGACCAGATCAGGTTAACAGCTGCTCTCCCTCCACAGCTGGCAGAGCTGCAGTGCGAGGTGGCTGCGCTGCGCGAGGAGCAGAAAGTGCTGTCCCGACTGGTGGAGTCGCTGAGCACCCACATCCAGGCCTTGACGGAGCAGCAGGAGCAGCTGCGGGCCCAGCTGCAGGATCTGGACTGCAGGCTGCGCGCCGGGTGAGCCCCGCCCTCTCCACCAGCTCCGCCCGCAGGTGGGCCTGCTCCAATTAGATTCGCCCAGGCGCGGCTTTCCTCAGGTCCCCTGCCTCTCCGTCTGGCCCCGCCTCCTAGTCAGTTCCTCCCGAATCACGCCTGGCACGCCCACGCTTGTTAGCCACGCCTCCACATGCCCTCCAGGCCCCGCCTCTTACTAAGCCCCGCCCCCAGATGGGCGCACCTGGCAGGTCCTCTCATCCAGGCCCCGCCCCTCAGTCAGCCCCTCTCAACCTGTCTGGGAGGACATTGAGATAGCCCAGTCTGGATGCTCTTTCTCTCAGTCATGACTCCACCCAGGACTGGCCACGCCCCGCCTCCAAGGATTAATTGATTGGTCCTCTCATCCCAATCATTCCAGGCTCCGATCCGACCCTGCCTGAGGCATATTTAGGCCCCGCCCTCCAGTTGGAACAAACCCCGCCTCCGCTCCAAGCTCCGCCCTCTGAATCCCTGGCTGTCCAACCCAGAGCTGGGACTTCCCCAGCCTCTGACCTTTCGCCTCTTGCCCCTGACCCCCACAGGACCTCGGAGTTGGATCCAGAGCACCGCCTTCCAAGAAGTGAAGGGCACAGTCTAAAAAGTCTGGTGAGACTCGCGTCTGAGCCCCGGGGCAGGTCTGGGCGGTGGGAGAGCGGGGGCTGGGGTGCAACCCTCCTCCGGCCCGGGCCCACTGCCACTGCCTCCCCAGGAGCGCCGCCTGACTGAGATGGAGAAATCTCAGACCCAGCTGAAGGATGCAGTCCGCAGCCTGCAGCTTTGTCCAAGGACGCCCGGGGCCCAGAGCCAGCCTCTGCCCGTCAAAACACCCTGCGTCAATGGAGACACCACCTGAGCTGTCCATCCCACCGCACGTGGTCTGCGAGCATAGCTGTCTTAGGGGGGTGTCTGACGTTGCCTTAGCCCTACATGGCCTCCAGCGGGGAGTGGTGCTGTAGGTGCCAACGACTCTGGCACGACGAGGCTGCCCAGTAAAGTCTTGATTTCAGTAAAATCGGTGGTTTCTTTGCCC
The DNA here is from genome assembly GCA_963574885.1 of Lepilemur ruficaudatus. NCBI lineage: Eukaryota > Metazoa > Chordata > Mammalia > Primates > Lepilemuridae > Lepilemur > Lepilemur ruficaudatus. The sequence continues at coordinate 28,585 of CAUYRT010047423.1, forward strand.
CCCTAGAACTGCCAATTCTTAGGACTTTGTCCCCTCAACCCCCATCCAGCTCTCCTAAGTTCTCCCCTAGTTGGAAGTCTCGGGGAGAGGCTGCTGTGAGCAGAATCTCACCAGCTATGTGATCTCAGGCTTTCCCTCTCTAAGAGCCTCCGTTTTCTCATCTGTAAAAGGGATCCATAGTTCCCTGCACAGTGGAAGACCCATAGTTAAAGGTGTTCAGTAAAAGGTATTCATCACTGTTATGCGCAGCACCTGCTTCTCAACGAAGCACAGATTCCCTTCCCACCCACCCCCCACACACCCTGCCAACTCCCAGGCCCCAGATGAGAGAATCTTCCTAACCACCCCCGCCCCCCCCCCGCGCCCAAATCCCACCCAGATTCCTCATTGCAGGGAGGGCATGAGGCTGGGAGGTAACAGAAGGGTGGGCAGATGTGGAGATGGTTGGGTAAATGAGTCATTTGAATCACAGGTGAGGGGCAGGGTGGATGGAGCAAGAGGCAGATGGACAGGTTGGCATTTGACAGATGTTTGACCCGGTAGGTAAGTAACTGGGTAGGTGGTTAACCAGGATGGATATGTCTCCCTAGAACAGGCTGGCTCATATAGGAAATAAATATTTGAATTGAGTAAGTGATTATATATAGCACATGTACATTTATCGAGGTCTCCTGATACTCTTGAGTTGGGCAGTAGGAAAACAATAGTGAACTGGACAGACAGGGTTCCTGTCCTCATGCAGCTTATCCTCTAGGAGAGAGAATAAACAAACATGCGATTGGTGAACAGACGTTGGGGTGGCTGGGTGGAAGGATGTGTGTAGGGCTGGTTGGTTACGTGGCTGTAGGAATAAATGGGTATTTGCTGGGGTGAATGGGCAGGGAGGTGGAAGTGGATGGGTGGGCTGAGTGGGTGTTTGGGTGGATGAATGGGTGGTTAGAGGGGTGGATGGATAGGGGATTAGTTGACCGCATGGGTAGATGAGTGGCTGGTTGATCGAGCACATGAATGAACAGGTGGGGAAACGGATGGGTGCTTGGATGTGCCATGTGCAGTGGATAGGAGAAGACAGCAGGCTTGTGATGGGCTAGTTCTGGAAGCTGTGATCCTGGGGTCTGGGTGGAGAAGCGGGACTTAGCATTGAGGACCTAGGGTAGCTCTAGGGGCATGGAGGTGCTGAAGTCCAGTGTGGAGTCTGGTGGGGAGGGAAGGAGTGAGCTCGTGTTTGGAAGGTAGCTAATTGGGGGCAGGGACTGGAAGCTACAAAGTGGCTGGGTGGAGTCCTCGATGACCTATCAATGACCCATTGGGGAACTTCTTGGCCCCCTCCCCACTCTTCTAGTACTTTTAGCGAGCCTAGCGTTGGAAGAACCAGTGGGTTGATGAGGAGCCATTGGGGGCGGAAGGACAAGGGTGTTGTCATGGTAACAGAGCTTCTCCCTGGACTCTGGGGCCGCGCGGGCCCTTTAAGGGTGACCCGCCTGGCCACTCCCAACATGGCGGCGCGCCCGCTGGCCGACCCCCCCGGGGCGTCGCCGGGGGGCGCCCGGACCTCCCCATCATGGCGGCGCGGCGGGGCTGTCGCGCTGAGGTCACGCCGGCGCGCCGGGGGGGAGGGGCGGCGGGGGGAGCGATTTAAAGGGACAATGTCCCCCAAGCGGTGGAGGTGGCGGCGGCTGCGGAGGCCGCGGCACCGGCACCGGGAGCGGCAGCAGCGGTAGCGGCAGCGACGGCCGCACCGAGGAGGGGAGCTCTGAGTCCCGGCACCTGGCCGGCGGCGCCGCCTCCCCGGTGAGGCCCGGCCTGGCCTGGGGAGCCCGCGGGCGGGGCGGAGCCGGAGCGGGCAGGGGGAGGCCCGGGCCGGGCCGGGCCAGGCGGGACCCCCTGGGGCGGGGGGCGGGGGCGGGGCCTTTAGGGGCGGGGCCTGGCCGGGGGCGGGGCCGCACAGGTGGGGGGAGGGGCGGGGGTCTTGGGGCAGGTGTCCCCCCTACCTCGGAGCGTCCCGCGGGGTCTCCCGCCCCGAGGTGCACGGGCGGAGGGCGCATCCCCCAGAACCTGGCCCCTCGAGGGGTGCGCCCGCGCGGCGCAGTCCCCACCTCTGCGACCCCTGGGGGGCGTCCGGGCGGGAGCCCCCTCCCCACGCTGCCAAAGTGCTCCGAAGTTGCGGTCCCGCCGGTTCCCCGCGGGTAGTGCCCACCCGGTGGGCAACCGCAGGTGCTTCCTTCGGGCCTGGGCAGAGACCCCCGCCAAGACTGCCAGCCCACGGACGAGCCCCCTGGGAGCCCCCAGGCCCCCGAGGGCAGCGCCTGCAACCAGGCCTGGAGTCCCGGCCCCGCCCCGGTTGCCTGGGCCCGGCCTCCCCACCGTCTCCCTGGGGAGGGAGCCTCATTCCTGCCCTTCACTTTCCGCCGTTACCTTGAAGGTATTTATAGGTGGAGAGGACAGCCCCCCCTCCCTAGGGTCCTCATTTCTGGACCAGGAGCCCCACCAGTCCCTTTGGCCCGCGGACTAGAGCAATCTTGGTTGGAGGGTGGGGGGTGGGAATGGAGGAACCCAGGCTGAGTGTGCATGTTGGCGAGAAGGGAAAGGGTTAATGCTGGGGTCACTTGAGGTTGTGTGTGGGGGTGAAGGGGTTAACGCTGGGGAACCCTAAGGTCCTGTGGGGGGAAGGGTTGGAGTGTGGGAAAAGTGCAGGGTAATTGATCTGGGCACCCAAAGGGAGGGAAGTGAAGGATGGGGTGAGGATGGTGGGACTCCAGAGAGTGTGTAGGATCCGAGTGAGAAGTGTCTGGGATCCGTGCGAGGAAACAGAGGCACGGCCGCAGGGTGTGCATGTGCGTGGAAGTGAGGGCACCAGTGGGGAAAGTGCAGCCGTGTGTGAACCAGGGAAGGCATCTGGAAGAAGCAGTAGGATTAACGATGGAAGAAAACAAGGTTGGCTGAGTGTGCATGTGTAAAACTGGGGTAAACTGAGGCAGTGCAGGATCTGTGTAAAGAGAGGAGTTATTGATGGGGAAACTGAGGCATGCTGAGGGTGGGGACCATTGGGATATAATGTGCATAAATAGGGCCTCAGTGCCATTGACTTAGCTCACCTGGGCTGGGAGGTAAACTGAGGCAGTGAAGTACAAGGATGAGGACTGGGATTTTGAGGGAGGGGAAACTGAGGCAGAGTCCCTTTCCTATGTCCCCTAAGCACTTCCCTCTCTCTGCCCACCCCACCCCCAGACCCACAATGACCCGCTGAGCCTGCCCGGCAGCTGAGTGGAGCCCAGCAGAGAGCACCCATGGAGGGGTCCCTGGCAGGGGGCCTGGCTGCACCAGATCGTCCTCGAGGCCCAGAGAGACTGCCCGGCCCGGCGCCAAGGGAGGACATCGAGGGTGAGGCTGAGGCTGCTGAGGGGGAAGGTGGCATCTTCCGGTCCACCCGTTACCTGCCCCTCACCAAGGAGGGTCCCCGAGACATTCTGGATGGCAGAGGTGCCATTTCTGGTAAGAGGGTGGGCCCTGTGGCCCTGTGGGAGCATCCAGCCCCATCTCTAAGGCTCAGCGAGAGCCAACGTCCCCAGCCCAGCAGGGGCCGAGCTGAGATTCGGATTCCACTTGGGCCCAGAGCCTTCTCTCCGCACTCTGTTTGGCATCCCAAACCATGTCGCAGTTATGAAAACAGATGCCCGGGGAGCCAGTGATCAGACCAATGCCCCCCAGGGGGTAGCAGGGAGCTAGGACTAGAGCTCAGGTCAGCCTGGCATTCTCCTCTGAGTGCACTGATTGGGTCCAGATGCCCATCTCAGCACCCAAGCTCCCCACCCCAGTGCACCTGTGCCCCAGGTGTAGCCCGCCCTTATCAGTCTGTCCCCAGCTCCCTATTGCTGTCTCGGGGAGTCCTGTTCTGAAGCCCTGGGTTGAAACAGCTTGTGCCCTCTAGTGGCTAGGTAGAGACTGGGTAGTCAGCAATTCCTCCCACCCCTTTGTGCCTCGATTTACCCAGTAAAAGGGTATACCTTACACTCTCCGCACCTCAGGATTTATTACACATTCGTTAAATACTGAGCACCTACTGTGTGCCAGGCTCTGTTCTAGGTGCTGGGAATACAACCAGAAACAAAAGAGACACAAGATCTACCCTCCAAGGGCAGATGGACAACAGCCACTAAGCAAGTACCACAAGGGCAGCTAGTGATAGATGCTGTAAGATGGTTAAACAGAGTGCCAGAGTTGTGCCCGGGGACCCTGGGAAGACCTCCCTGAGAGGGTGGCATTTGAGGGGAGCATGTAATGAATGGTGGGAAGGGCATGCCAGGCAGAGGGGACAGCAAGTGCAAAGGCCCCGTGGTGGGGAGGAGCCTGCTGTGTTCAAGGACCGGCTGGGAGTCCGGTGTGGCCAGAGAACCGTAGCCTGACGCATCAGACCTCTCCCCTCGTCTCCGAGGCCTGCTCCAAAGGCTCTGGTTTTCCAGAACCTCCAAAGCACCTGCTGAGGGGTTTCCTACCTGCCACGCATCTCGTGTCATTCTCAGAAAAACCCCGTGAGGTAGCCTTGGTTATTTTCCTCGCCATGTCAGAGATGGGGAAACCGAGACCCTGAGGGGTGACGTCAGTTGCCCGAGGTCACACGGCCAGGGTCAAACGTGGCTTGACTGCCCTCCCCTTCAACCACCGCGTGGTGTCCTTGCAGATCCTCATCCTGTCCTGGCCCACCGTCACCACTCGTGATGCTCAGATGCTTAGAGAGTGCCTTCTTGGGGCACAGCAGGGACCAAGCACACACCACCCCTGCTGTCACGGACCCCACCATCAAAGGCTGGGGGGATAGACATGCCACCAGGTGTTACGACGCAGTTGCTGGGGCTGTGATGGGAAAGCACCTGGCTCCGTCTAGGGGGTGTCCAGGAGTCCCGCAGCAAGTGGGAGAAGCTGAATGAAGGGCAATGAGCCAGACGAGGGGGGCAGGGGCCTCCACACATGCAAAGGCTGGGAGGTGGCCAGTGGCACCTGCAGGTGTCAGGCAAGGGGATGGCAAGGGGAGACCCCCGAGAGCAGAGGGTTAGCCCAACATCCGAGTAACAGCACTCAGGGAACCTTAGTAATCTCCTCCTCCAAACCATTATTATCTGAGACTCAGAGACCTTGTCTCAGGTCACACAGTTGGCAAGGGCAGGGCCAGGACCTTGACTTTGTGGGAGTCTGAGGGTACAGTCTCTGGGGTCCCGGGGCTGGTTCTGAGGCACTGGGCATCTCTTCGCTACCTGGCAAATACCCCAGGTCTGGAAAGAGGGGAAAAGGAGGGCAGCTGTGTGCATCCTCACTGCTGCCCGCCCTGGGCAGTCAGCCGGGGTCTGGTGCATGCATGCGTTCTACAGCCTGGGGAGGAGGGGGCGTGACTGCCGAGGGGGGCGAGGCCCACCCTGAACAATTTCCCCTCAGCATATTGGGGCAGGGGTGGGGCAGCCTGACTCAGAGTGGGGTCGCAGCCCGGAAGTTGGAGGACACCCACGTTTCGGACACCGTGTCTCTCCCACTGCCCTTTCGGCCTGCTCGACCCCCCCTTCCCCGATATGGGCACCTGCCCTGGGAGTCTTGTGATGTCTATAAATAGGAACAGCCTCTGGGGCTGCTGTTCCTGGGCCCTCCCTCGTCCCCACTCCGCCCCCCAAGGACACCCTGGGGTGGCCACCTCCAAACTTCTCAGCCTGGACAGGGATGTGTCTGCTGCCTCCTTTGTCCTCCGCTATGGCTGTTGGCCTGGACACCCCAAGTCCCCCCTGCAGCCTCTGCCCGATACTCTTCTCGGGCAGCAAAGGTTGCGGGGGCTGAGCCAGTCTGCGCGGAAGAAGAGTGTGTTGCATGCGTGGTGCCGTATGGGGGACAGGGGACCCAGGGACAAACGCCACATCACTTCTGCCCTCATGGGGCCCCAGTGCTGGGGAGAAAATCAGAACGTGGAGGGAGCAGGGCCTGAAGTTCTGGGTCCAGCCGCCACCAGCTTCCGCCTTGGGAGGTCGCTGAGCCAGGCCCCCACCGCCTCCGGGGGCTCCCACCACCCTCCCTTCCCTCTGCCGATGCGTCCCTGGATGGAGAATCTCCTGTGATGTCATTGTCATCGTGGGCACCCATCGCCGGCCCTGCGAGACTGGGTTGTTCCCATTGAACAGAGGAGGAAACCGAGGCTCGGAGTCGGAAACGTGTGCCCTTCGGGACACCACTGGGACTTGAACTCGGATCTCTCTGGCTCCAAAATCTAAGTTCTTGGCTAATCTATCAAGCTGAACCCCAGGCTGGGGGTTCGAACTGCTCGCAGACGCCCCTGGCTGGCAGCCCTTACAGTCCCTCTTGGGAGACCCTGCATGGCTGGAGTCCGTAGGGCGCCTCGGCACGGCTACTACACGAAGGCTGCATCCCAGGCGCCTCCTCTGACCCACAGGGACCCCTGGATCCCCGTCTACAAACGCCCCCCGCCAAGGTGTCTTGGACACGGGGTCCGGCTTGGCCTGCTTCCTCCAAAGTCGCTGCCGCTAAAAATAGGAGCCTCGCCAGAGCTGTTCAGACAAAGAGGCCAGCGCGGCCCCCTGGCTCGTGGAGTCTTAGACAATGGCAATCGCAGCATCATCAAATCTGGGACGCCCGGAGTCTCAGGAGCCTGGGGTCCCAGAATCTCGGAAACAGGACGCCCGGGACCCTCGGATCCACGCCTCCGGGCCACGCTGGGGCCGGTTACACGGGCACCGGTTGCCCTCTCCTGGAAAAGCCCGTCTGTGGCCCACATGTCCTTAGAGACCCTGCATCTGGGGTCTTGCTGCCTTGGCCCGTCTCGCCTCCCCAGTTTTTACACCCTCTCCAACACGGCACCCTAAGACCAGCCCTTGTACTCAAGCACAGCCCTGCTCCATATTAGGCTCACCCAGCGGTTCTAAACACGGGGCGATGCTGCCCCGCCGCCTGCCCAGGTGACACTTTGGTAGTGTTTGGAGACTCATGGTCGTCGTGACTGCGGGGCAGGGAGATTCTGACACCCGGAGGGTGGAGGCCTGGGACGCTCCTCAACCCCTTCCAGGGCAGGCCCCATCGCGCAGAGGGATCCGGCCCCAGATGTCAACAGGGCTGGCTGGGGCTGAGAAACCCGCAGTAGACACGCAGATTTCTGCGCCCCCCGCCCCAGCTCCCAGAGGCCACACAGCAGCCTTGGCCCTTTTCCTGGGCTCAGGAGAGAGCCCCTTAGGCAGTGACCGTACCTCTCTGACCGATCCTGCCTTCCTATTTTAAATTCCTTGACCCCTGATGGTCTGCTGTCAATGTCCTGGGCCAATTGGATGGCGAGGGATTGGAGAAAGAATTAACCCCGGCCCCAGCCCTCCTTTTGGACCAACCTCAACTTGAGGCCAATCCAGCAGTCGCATCTGTCGGGCTCTGGACGGGACACAAGTTCCCCTAGCGTGTTAACTTTGGCCCAGGCGGTTGGCCCGTTCCCCGATTGGCACGCTCGCGCGCCGGGCAAGCGTGGCGGGCAGGGGAGACGTAGGCCAGGATTCCTGTGGTCGCTCCAGGCGTTGGCTCCACAGGCGGATAATGGAGAGTTGGCTCTATCTGTGTTTTAGTGGAGGGGAGGGGTGGCTGGGGTCCCAGGAGGGGATTCCCTTCTAGGGCTTAGGCCTAGGAGCGGGGCCAGAAGGCAGGGACGGGCCCTCTGCAGATCAGGCTAGAAGAAGCTTTTCGTTCACCGTCTGGCAAGGATTTGTTGAGGACTTGCTGCGTGCCAGGCGCTGGGAGGCTGCAGTGAACCGGGCTGACAAACCCTGCTCTAGTGGAACTTACATGCTAACGGGGGACTGAGACAAGCGGTCATTCAGAGAGGGAGCTGGGTAATTTCAGGAAATGCTAAGAAGGGAATAAAGCAGGTGCTGAGAGAGAAAATCATAGGGGCTCACTTGAGTAGGTGGGCAGGGAAGAGTGTTCTGTGCAGCAGGAACAGCAGGTGCAAAGGCCCTGAGGCTGGAAAGAGTTAGGTGGGCTTGAGGCTTCACAAGGGGCCCATGCAGTCAGAGCAGAGGCAGTGAGGGGCCAGGGGAGGGAGGTGAGATTGGGGAGATCCCCAGAGGTCTGACCTTATAGCCTTGTAGGTGGCATTTGGGAAGCTGGCTTGTGTTATAGGTATAATGACAAGCCAGGTGAGTTTTCTACCAGGGAGTGACTTTTAAAAAAATCACCCTGGCTGCCAGGTGGGGGGAAAGAGACGAGGGCTGGAAGGCAGTAAGCCCCCTGGGGTCTGGCCCTCCAGGAGAGCCCAGGGGACTCCTCCAAAGAAACCCCTTCCAAGGCTCACGAGTGCGGAGGCCAAAGGCCTCTCAGGGAGAGAAGTTAGGAGCCAGCAGGGCCCTTCCGAGGTGCCCGGCAGGGTTCCTGGAGCTGGGGTGCGGAGGGCCCCAGCCAGGGGGAACCCCAGCCCCTCAGGGTCTCCCCTCTCTGTTGCAGACGGGCAGCCCCATCCCGGCCTCAGCGAAGCCCTCCCCCGTGCCACCTCCGCCACCCATCGGATCAGCAGCTGGTGAGTGCCATGCTGGCCCTGACCTCAGGGAGGGCAGGGGGGCAAGCAGGATGTGCCCAGGCCCAAGAGAAGCCCCCCCACCGGGGAACAAGAAGGGGACAGGAGGGAATCAGGAAGCCAGGCAGGAGGAGTGGCGGACCCCGGGCATGTGCTGGGGGTCGGGGGTTCCCGGGATTGAACACAGACAGTCAACTCTCATTATCCCCTGCAGGGCTACAGAGGCGAGAGCCTGGAGGTTGGACCCTTGGAGTCCTCTCTCTGTCAGGTGACCCTTAGAATGATGCTAGGCCTCTCTGAGCCTCAGTTTCCCCATCTGCAAAATAGAATCCATAAGACACATCTCACAAATTTGTCTTGAGGTGCCAGGGGGCCTCGGGTGAGTGCAGGAATCAAAAGCAAGGCTGGTGGCTGCCACGCTTTATTAAACGGCTTGGCGGGTGCTAATAGGTTATAATAATCTTATCGAGATTAATAACAGCTGCTACGTGCTGGGCTCTCGGCAGGTGTTTCCCGCCCTCTGAATCTTTGCCACGCCTCCGGGAGGATGGTCCTGTTGGTATGGCATGTCACTGAGGGAGCTTAGAGAGGGGACCCCGTGTTTTCTGCTCAACATCCGGGTGGATCCCATGTCTTTATCTGTTCCATGGGTGTGATCCATGGCCTCTCATGGAGGCAGGATCTTGAAAATGAAGGGAGAATCGATCAGGATGGTCATGATAAGAACGCTCAGTGAGCCAGGCATGGGGGAAGTGAAACATTTCCTGAGTGCCGAGTTGGGTCATCTCACCCTACGCTGCATGGGGTCGTGGTCCCCGCTTGAGGCTTTGGTTGTGCATTTAAATAACCATCTGCCTTGCATGATGGTTTTGTTGATCGTGGTGATGAGAAAGCTCCTTAGGTGTTGTAAAGGACAAGGGGGTGGTTCCTGGTTCTTGGGAATCACCCCCATTTTTAGGATTGGAAAACTGAGGCCCAGAGAGGTTGCCTCACCTCCCCCCACTTCACCCCCACCCACTGCCCGAAAAGCTCAGGGTCACTGGGGCCAGAGGCCGAGCTGGGACCTTCCACCTCTCCTGCCTCTGCCCTCCAAGAAGGGAGATGCAGGGAAAGGAAAACTGACGTCCTTCAAGCTGTCCCATCACAAAGTTAACGGTCACCCAATTGGGAGGACAGGTGAAACGAAATTAGCAACATCACCCCAGTTCAGGGAGGACCGAAACAGAAGCAGCCTCGAGCACAGGTCAGAGCCTTGGGTCCTCCCCGGGGAGAGGTGAGAGTTGACTGTGCCGCCAGACTTAAGGACACTCCGTGCAGGTGGCCGCATCTCCGTTTGGCCCCAGGTGTGGTCTCTGTACGTTCCCCCATGATGCAGTGGGGCTGGGCTATGTGGACAGGTGTGTCCTGGAAGTTGCACCTGGCTTTTGACCCAGCGGCTTCCAAAGGGTCCACGTGGACTCCCCCCACCTTCTTACCCTCACCCCTGTACTCTCAGCCCCTCTGAAGTCACCCTTGGGCTGGACCTCTGGGGCCTGCCTCAGACGCCTGGGAGGACTCCCATCACCACCCTAGGAAGGGAAACTGAGGCCCCTGCTAACCTGTCCCCATTGGCACTTCCTTGCAGCTGCTGGGACGGAGGCAGCCTGGACTTCCGGCCGGGCTCCCCGCCACCCCATCTCCTGGGCCACTTCCCTGGCCCCCCTGATGGCCGGGGGCCCTGGGAGCACCCCATGGTCCAGGAGGCCGGGGAGGGCATCCTATCTGAGCAGAGGTTCGAGGACTCGGTCATTGTGAGAACCGTGAAACCCCACACTGAGCTTGAGGGCTCTAGAAGATTCTTGCACCACCGGGGTGAACCAAGGCTCCTGGAGAAAGCTCCCCGGGGCTGCCACAGGTTCGACTGGCTCCAGGAGGAGGATGAGCAGGGTCCCCCCCAGGAAACAGGGCTGCACCTGCCTCCCCAGCCGCCACCACTGGCCCCCTTCAGGAGGGTGTTCGTGCCCATGGAAGACACCCCCAAGGCAGTGGATGTGGCAGTGGTGGGCACCAGAGAAGACCTGGAGGACCTCGACGGGCTGGCCCATCCGTCTGAGTGGGGCATGCCCACGTCGGCCTCGGAAGTGGCCACGCAGACCTGGATGGTGAACTCCGAGGCGTCCGTGGAGCGGCTGCAGCCACTGCTGCCCACCATTCAGACCGGGCCCTACCTGTGTGAGCTGCTGGAGGAGGTGGCCGGAGGGACAGCCAGCCTGGACGAGGACGAGGACGAGGAGCCGGCCGTGTTCCCGTGCATTGAGTGCAGCATCTACTTCAAGCAGAAGGAGCACCTCCTGGAACACATGAGCCAGCACCGCCGGGCCCCGGGCCAGGAGCCCCCCACCGGCCTGGCCCCGCTGGCCTGCGGCGAATGCGGCTGGGCCTTCTCGGACCCCGCCGCCCTCGAGCAGCACTGGCAGCTGCACCAGGCCTCCCGGGAGAAGATCATCGAGGAGATCCAGAAGCTCAAGCAAGTCCCCGGTGACGAGGGCCGGGAGGCCCGGCTGCAGTGTCCCAAGTGTGTCTTTGGCACCAATTCCTCCAGAGCCTTTGTGCAGCATGCCAAGATGCACGTGCGCCAGCCACCCTCCCGGGCTGCCAAGGAGCCTTTTGGGGGCGGCAGCGGGGCTGGCAGCCCAGGCCCTGAGGCCGGCGCCCTGGTCTACCAGCCCTATGGAGCCGCCTCGGGCCTCAGTGCCTGCGTCTTCTGCGGTTTCCCAGCGCCCAGTGAGAGCCTGCTCAGAGAGCACGTGAGGCTGGCGCACGCCCGTCCCCACTGGGAGGAGGACGGTGAGGCTTTCGAGGACGACCCCGCCAGCAAGCCGGGCACCAGCCAGGATGTGTACGCCTGCTTCCCCGATGCCGCGGAGGACTACTTTGGCAGAGCTGAGCCGCGCTTGGCCCCCATGTGCCAGGAGAGCCCTGCTGGATGTGACCCCAGCCTGGCCTGTGGCCCGGGCTACCAGCAGCTGGGCATGAGGGATTTCCCACTGTCAAGGCCACTCCCGCATGGCTCCGACCAGAGGCCTCTCGGAAGGCTGGCCTTTCCCTCCCCGTTAGCGTCTGCACCCTACTCCTTGCAGCTTGGGAGGAAGAAAAGCATCGTCCACCCGCAGGGGCTGGGGGACCGGAGGCGTCCCTGGTGTGAAGAGGAGGAGGAGGAGGAGGAAGATGACGACATAGCACTGACCTCCGAGATGGATTTTCCCTCCGAGAATGGGGACTTCGCACCCCCGCCCGTCCCCAGCCTCATCCCACAGCCAGCCCTGGAGCTGAAGAGGACATTCCAGGAAGCCCTCCGGACGGCGGAGGCCTCGCGGGCCCAACGGCGGCAGCTCCAGGGGATGGTCCCCGTCGTGCTGGTGGCGAGGCTCGGGCCGCAGGTCATGGCGGCGGCAGCGGCCAGGGTGCCCCCGAGGCTGCAGCCCGAGGAGCTGGGGCTGGCGGGGGCCCACCCGCTGGACTTCCTGCTCCTGGACGCGCCTCTGGGCGGCCCGCTGGGGCTGGACACGCTCCTGGATGGGGACCCGGCTGCGGCATTGAAGCACGAGGAGCGCAAGTGTCCCTACTGCCCCGACCGCTTCCACAACGGCATCGGCCTGGCCAACCACGTCCGGGGCCACCTGAACCGCGTGGGCGTCAGCTACAACGTGCGGCATTTCATCTCCGCCGAGGAGGTGAAGGCCATCGAGCGCAGGTTCTCCTTCCAGAAGAAGAAGAAAAAAGGTAGGGCAGCTTGGCTCCGACACCGCCTCCCGCGGAGGCCCAGAAGACGCACGGCGGGTTGGGCAGCCCCCGTCCCCCGTGCTCTGAATTCTCCCTTCGCTCGAAGCAGGGGGAAGGTGGCCTCTGCGCCTGAGACACCTGGCAGCCCCGGCACAGGCCACCCTGTCGGTGGATGGGCAGGGACACCCCGGTGCCCTGGCTATTCTGCCAGTTGGTGGGAGGAGTGCGGGCAGAGGAGTGAGCCCCGGGGCAGAGAATTTTATCCATTCCTTCATTCAACAAACATTTATTTATTGAGTGAGGTCCCCCTGTTCTGGGCGCTTGGGGACAGAGCAGTGAACGGAACAGCAGTTCTTGCTATCTCCTGAAGTTCCCGGCCCAGTCCGGGAGGGGCAGGACCCACGGACGGCTTCGGAACCCTCTGGGGCTGCCTGTGAGGTAGGCAGCTTCCCAGGCAACGAGGTTCTGATTCCAGAGGTCTGTCTCCAGCGGGGGCACCCTAGGTGGTTCTGATGTTGGTAGACATGGACCCCATTTAAGGAGGTGCTGGTGTGGTGTCTGTGTGAGAGTGTGAGTATACGCTGGGGGTAGGGGCCACGGGGTGGACAGCCAGGGCACCGGACAGTAATGACATCGAGTAATCGGGGGCCTGAGTTAGGGGAAGAGGGGAACTAGGAGGGTGGGGAAGCAGAGAGGGCGTCCCCAGCTCCACTTGGGGGGCTCAGAGAAGGCTCCCAGCAGAGGGCGTTACATCTGTTCTTTCATTTCTTCATCCAACACATACTCAGTGTAAAGCACTGGGGTGATCCTGAACAAAAATAGACACAAAAGCCTTGTGCAGTGGCTCACACCTGTAATCCCAGCACTTTGGGAGGCTGAGGCGGGAGGATCGCTTGAGGCCAGGAGTTCGAGACCAGCCTGGGCAACATAGCAAGACCCCATCTCTACAAAAATTAAGAAAAATTAGCCAGGTGTGGTAGCGCACGCCTGTGGTCCCAGCTACTCCAGAGGCTGAGGCAGGAGGAGAGTGAGTCAAATGTTCACATCATGGCAAATCCACAACTGGAGAAGTGATTCTGAGGGAGAGAGGCCTGATGCTGCCAGATGTGGGAAGGGGGGACCTGAGAGGGTCAGGCTTCCTGGAATTGGGGAGGGGGGTGCATGAGCTGAGAGCCAAAGGGACAGCCACAGGGAAGGAAGGCAGTGCAGGGTGAAGCCCTGGGAACAGGGAGGGGCTGGGGCTGAAGAGTAGCCCCCTCCCCACCTCAGGCAGTCCATGTCCTCTCTCCACAGTGGCCAACTTTGACCCTGGCACCTTCAGCTTGATGCGCTGTGACTTCTGCAGGGCCGGCTTCGACACACGGGCCGGCCTCTCCAGTCACGCCCGGGCCCACCTTCGTGACTTTGGCATCACCAACTGGGAGCTCACTGTCTCGCCCATCAACATCCTCCAGGAGCTGCTGGCCACCTCCGCCGCGGAGCAACCCCCCAGTCCCCTGGGCCGAGACCCTGGGGGTCTGCCTGGCAGCTTCCTGACCTCTCACCGGCCCCGCTTCCCTCTCACCGTGTCCTTCCCACCTACCTGGGCCGAGGACCCGGGGCCAGCCTACGGAGATGGTAAGGGGAGGGGCGGGCCGAGCTGGAGCCCTGACCCTTCCCAGGGGCCCAGAGGGAGGGAGGGCTGGGGGCAGAGGGGCAGCCACTCTGCGTTCCTGGAAGCATCACTTTACAAAATATGTTGACAACTCTCCTCACAACCACCCTGCCACTTAGGGGTCATTTCTGTTTTACTTAGGGGACAGGCTGGGGCTCTTTCTGGATCCAGCTTCTCCCTGCCCTTCCTGATGGTGACATTAACAAAGGCTCATGGAACTCTTACCAGGAGCCAGACATTGTTCTAAACACTTCACAAACATGAGCTCATTTCCATCCTCACGACAACCCTGTAAGGCGGGTGTTATTATTATTTCCATTTCACAGATGAGGAAACTGAGGCATGCAGCTGGTAGAGGTGGAGCTGGGATTTGAAACCCAGGCAGTCAAGCTTACTTGTTCTCGAATGATGTCTTTTATCTTGAGAGGCGCTATTGGATAGAACTTACCAAAATGATGGGTGGACCCTTTCTCTAGATATCTGCGCCATCCTATAGGGTCACCACTGGTGACGAGTGGCTGCTAAGCTCTTGACACGTGCCAGTCCAGTGGCAGTCCTATTGGACAGCACAGCTCTAGAATCTAGGTTAACAACCAATGTCTGCTTGGTCTGGCCACACTGAAACGCCCCTCCTGCAATCGGGCGCCTGCCATGGACTAAGGTGTCGTCTCATTTCTCACTTATGACTCATAACAAGTCCGCGAAGCTAAGATTGTTGTGTTCGCATTTTACGGTTAAGGAAACCGTGTGTCATCGGCTTTGCCATATGCCACATAGTGGCGGAGCTGGACTTCCGACCTTGTTTGGGGGCGTCTCCCGTGGAGGAGAGTTGGAGAACTCCAGAAGTCGTATCTGGTGAAGGAGCACAGGATTGGGCACCGCAGAGGAAGTGGGAAAGTGAAAGACCGGGGCTTGCGAACCCTGGGGCAAGGCCTGCCTTTGCGGGAGCCTTCAGAAGGCAGGGAACTTGGCTGTGAGGAGTAGCTGGGTTTTGAGGAATGGATGGTGTCGGAACAGGGAGAATCGTCCTGAGGCTGCCTTGGGACTGGGGCTTCCTTCTATGTTTCTCATACTTGCAGCTGCCAAGGTCCTATCTAGATCTGTACTCTGGGCTTGGTCACACCCATTCACAAGCCAACCTAGGAAGGCGAAGGACACCCAGGGGTCTGCACAGAGGAGGGTGGGGAGGCACAGAGAGGATAGTGGCTGGTGGAGGTAACACCTCAGGGAGAGGCAGAGTGGGGACTTGGCCCCAGGCTTCTCGCTTCTGCTAAAGGCTGCCCCCAGGCATTCAGCTCACCCACCTGGCTTGGCTTGTAGTGTCTCAGGGGTGGCTGGGAGGCAGCGCCAGCTCTGAGGATGGCTGGGGGTGAAGGAGGCACTTTGTAGCCACTGAGATGAGAGGAGTGAGCCTATGGATGGGAGGAGGTGGGTTTAGTACTGCCCTGGCCTTGTCCTTGGGAAGGACAGTTATGAACAGTCTTTTAGTGAACATCTGGAGGGTGGGGTGGGGGTGGGGCTTAAAGAATGTTTGGAAAGAGCCTGGAAGATTTGACTTGAGTAAGGATGTCCTCGATTAGGGCT
Source organism: Lepilemur ruficaudatus (assembly GCA_963574885.1). NCBI lineage: Eukaryota > Metazoa > Chordata > Mammalia > Primates > Lepilemuridae > Lepilemur > Lepilemur ruficaudatus. Next base: position 44,124 of record CAUYRT010047423.1, read on the forward strand.
AGGTCTGGGCACTGGCCCTGCATGGCTGCCCTTAGAAGGCTCTCCCCTTTCCCCAAGTGTGCCGGTGGGGGAGGGTGCCAGGTTGGGGGCGGGGCGACCGTCAGATTCTGGCCCCACCCAGCTGTCAAGGAACAGCTGGAGACGATCGGTTTTATGTCGGGGAGGGAGAAGCTGGCAGTGCTTGAATGTGGTGCCGGCTGTGGGGGTTCCCTCGGACTGCCGGACCGCACCGTTGGGGGACAGCTGGATGCCAGGATGCTGTTGGGGGGATCCTCGTGGTTGGGGATCAGGTGTCTTGCAGAATCCCCGGCCCGGAGCGGGAGACTTCCTCGGAAGTAAATAGGGCCGAGTCCTGGGGCAGGTCCTGGCTCTGCTCGTCGGGGCTCTAGCAGTCTGGATGCTGTCGAGGGGGATGCGTGTGGCCGGAGGTTTCCCATCCCAGCCGTGCGGATGGCCAGGGCCCGGGCCGGGGCGGCAGTTGGAAGCGGCTCAGCGCGCAGCTCGCATGCACGCGCGAGCGGCGGTGGCAGTAGGGGGCAGGCGGCTCCCCGCGGCTGCAGCCGCCTGCCCGTGGGGCCCGGACGAGCGTTTAGCTCGTGGCGCTCGGCGCTCGTCAGGCCACCCTGGGCGCGCCCCGAGGGGCGGGGCGGAGCGCGCTCGGCGGCGGCGGGGCTCGGCGCTCGGCTGCTCCCGCCTGGGGCGGCCGCCCCGCGTGCGCCGGAGCCAAGATGGCCGCCTCCACCACCCAGTGCCGAGTGACAAAAGCGGAGAGCAAGGCGGCGGCGGGGCCGCGCGCGGGGGGCGTCCGGGAGCGCGCGCCCGCGGGGGCGCCCCCGCCCGGCCCCCCGAGCCCGGGCCCTGCGGCCCCCCCCGCGCTGCCGCCGCCGCCCCCACCCCCGCCGCCGCCGCCGCCGCCGCCGCCGCGGGACGGGCCCAAGGCCGAGCCGGAGCCGGGGCCCGGGCCCGGGCCTGCGCCCGCGCCGGGTAAGAGCCCGCGCCGGGGAGGGAGCGGGGAGGGGGAGGCCGGCGTCCCGCCTCCCATGCCGCCGCCCGGACGCCCGCCGTCCAGTCCCCGGAACCCCCTCCCCCCGGGCCGGCGGCCGCGCGGGCCCTGGGCCTCCTGTGGCCGCTCGCGGGGTTCCGGGCCTCGGAGACACTTCGCTGCCGCTCCTCGGGACCCTCGCCCCATCTGACAGATGTCCCCTGCTCCTCTTGGAGCCCCGGAGCGCCCCTCGCCGCGGTTCAGGTCCCCGGCGCGGAAACCCACTGGGGTCCTGCGCCGTCTGACAGACGCGCCCACCCCACCCGGAGACTCCGACTAAGTCCCGGGTGTCCCAGCCCCGGCGGCCTCCCGGCCTGCCCACTTCTTGCCTCTGTGGGACCCAAGCTGAGCGGGGACCGACCTGGCCCCCTGCCCATCACGTCCTTCTGAGCGCCGCCAGGGCCCCATCTGACAGACACGCAGTCCCTTCGTCCTCAGAGCCCCCCCAGGCTCGGAACTCTAAATTTGGGATTCACCAGGCCTCCCAGCCCCCTTTCTCTGAAACATTAGCCTGGGAAAATTCTTCTCTGCTTCCCTTTCCGCACATACCCCTGTCCCAGGGAAGCTGCGTAGCCCAATAGACGCCTTAGAAACTTCTCTTCTCGTAAAGTTCTGTGACTCCCACTTTTCCTATCCCCCCAATCGGATTCCTGCTGGCCCAGGCCCCAGGTTCTCACCTTACCCCACCTAAGGCTCAGCTCGTGACCAGTAGACCACCTCTGGCCCCCACATTGCCCTTATAGCCCCGGCTGCCTCGCCTGGTGGACGCTGCTCGCAGGTCCTGTGGCGCTAGCACCCTGTTCTTGGCCCCCTGCCTCCATGTTGCCTCTGTGGTCTCCTGAGTGCCCTCACTCTCGCCCCCAAGACGGATGGATGTTCCTTTTCATGAGTTCTGCCAGGAAAGATGTCTTCTCTGAGATCCCCTAGTGTGGGAGTCTTGGCTCAGACTCGCGCCGCGTTCCCCGACCTGTCCGAGTTCCGGTGGGTGGAAGCTGCTGCTGTCCCTGCTGTCATCGAGCAGCCTCAGTGTCCCTGTGTCCTACTGGTGCTGGGGGTTATGGGCGGAGTCTGAGCTGTCATGGGGTGAGCTGCCTCCCAGAATGAGAGCAGGCACTGAGGATGAGGAAGAAGGGCCGTCCTCTCAGTCCTTCTAGGAGGGCCCAAGGACAGCCTGAGCCTTGCCTGGGCTGAGCCTGTCTCCCCAACCCCACAGGCCTGGGTTCTGAGGAAAACGCCATGGTGGCCATGGACTTGGGCTCCCCCCCGCTCCCTAAGAAGAGCCTGCCTGTCCCTGGGGCCCTGGAGCAGGTGGCCAGTCGGCTGAGCAGCAAAGTGGCTGCAGAGGTTCCTCATGGCAGCAAACAGGAGCTGCCGGACCTCAAGGGTGAGTGGTTCAGGTGGCATGGCAGGGCGTGTAGGCCAGGCTGGTCACACTCACACGGGAGCTCTCAGGCCTGGGAGTGAACGTGGGGCTCCAGGTTGGCCACAGCTTTCTCTCTGGCACTTTGAGACGCCAAGGGGACACCAAGCTGTCTTCTCTCTTGAGCTTCTGCTGCCCCAGGCATGCATGGCACTGAGCTGTGCCCTCACTGGGCAGGGGAAAGGCATCCAGAGAATCGGTGGGCATGGTGGCCAGGAGCTCACACTCAGACCCCGGTCGTTTGCTGACTGTGACCCTCTCTAGCTGTGTTATCTCTTGTGTGACATCAGTCCATCTGTCCGTTGGTCCTAAGGTTGTTATTGAGTAGTAGCAGGCCCTGGGGTGGCCCGCAGGGGTGTGAGAGGAGCAGGATGAGGGGCGAGGAGGCAGAGAAGCAGCTAGGTGGGGATAAGGGTTCTACATAGAGGGAACGTGGGACTGCAGAGACCATAGCTGGGCGTCCATCCAGCGTTTGGGGCATGAGTTAAACCGTAGAGGGTGGCTGGAACTTAGATCAGTGAAGCAGGTGGTTGGCAGGTCAGCATTTGTGTGAGTCTGTTGGCAAGGCACCCTGGTGGGTCAGAATTCTGAAAGGTGTCTCGCTGGCTGGACCACAGAAGGGCTCTGACTACTGCTGCGTGCCTTAGGCACAACTCTTCCCCTCTCTGAGCCTCAGTTTCCTTATTTGCAAACCAGATGGGCTGGTCCCCAGCTCATTAAGGTCATTGTGAGGATCAGGAGGGCTTGACAGACTCTTCCATGGACGCTGGGTGAGGGGGACCTCCGGGGAGGGGAAGCCGGAGAGCCAGCCCACGGGCCTCACCGCCTGCTCTCTCCTGGCCTCTGTTGCCCTCCAGCCCAGAGCCTGACCACCTGCGAGGTCTGTGGCGCCTGCTTTGAGACCCGCAAGGGCCTGTCCAGCCATGCAAGGTCCCACCTGCGGCAGCTGGGAGTGGCAGAGTCGGAGAGCAGCGGCGCACCCATCGACCTCCTCTACGAGCTTGTGAAGCAGAAGGGCCTGCCCGACACCCACCTCGGGCTGCCCCCAGGCCTGGCTAAGAAATCCAGCTCACTGAAGGAGGTGGTCACCGGGGCCCCCCGGCCTGGCCTGCTCGCCCTGGCTAAGCCCTTGGACGCACCATCTGTCAACAAAGCCATCAAGTCGCCTCCCGGTTTCTCAGCCAAGGGCCTGGCCCACGCGCCCAGCTCTCCGCTCCTCAAGAAAGCACCGCTAGCCCTCACGGGCTCCCCTACCCCCAAGAATCCTGAGGACAAGAGCCCCCAGCTGTCCCTGAGCCCCCGGCCAGTCTCCCCAAAGGCACAGTGGCCTCAGTCTGAGGACGAGGGGCCCCTGAACCTCAGTGAGTGCGGGTCCTGGGAGCCAAGGGAGGTCCCGGCGCTGGGAGGGAAGGGGCCTCAGGTTGGGCTCCAGGGCCCAGGGTGGGGGCAGTGGGGACTCCAGCTCCCGTGTCCTGAGTCAGCCAGGTCAGAACGCTGGTCAAGGCTCTGTGTCCCCTGTTGGGCCACCCAGCATATGATCATCTGTCTCCCACTTTGCTGATCGTCCCTGGAGGACTGGCTGCAGCTGCTGAGTCTGCCAGGGTCACCCTCACCACTTAGGGGCAGCTCTTGGCCTTTTCTAGGCCTGAGGCTGGGGGCAGTGAAGGCAACCAGGGCCCCCACGGGCCTGGCTTCCCCAGCGGGGGTTCAAGGCATCTTGGGTCCGGCAGGTAGACAGGTGGTCCAGCTGACAGGAGGTCCCAGTAGTTGGCAGTGTCTTCACGGCTTCCTGGCTGTCCTTGTAGAGGTGGCACTCTCCCTCTGTGCCTAGGAGTGGAGCCCTACCTCCTGGGTTGCCTGTGGGCTTGGAAGGTGGGGTTTGGGCAGAAAGCCTCCAGGCGCAGTCAGCAGGTTTACTGAGGGCGTGCCTTAGAACACACATTTGTGGGCATTAAAGTTAGAGTCTAGGGGTGACCCAGGGGTCCCGGTTAGCACCTCACATTCCCTTGAAGTGGCTTCCACTCAGTCTGCTGTGCTTCCTGGAGCAGGGCCCTGAGCAGGTGTGCCCTCGGCTGCGTGGTGCTTGGCAGTCACCGTCCCCCCCCCCACAGCTTCCATAGTAGGGGTCCCAGGGGAGAGAGGGCCCGGGAGCCTTCAATTTGGCCACCACCTGTCTACCCACACCCTTACACGCTCCACATTCACCTTGGTGCCGAGAGACGGGGCAGTTCTGCTTCCCAAAACCTCTCAAAAGAAATGCGCAGCATGGGTCTTGGATCCTGAGCTGTCCGGGCAGCCAAGAATCACATCAGACTCTCCCGCCTCAGTCCCCCAGGGCCAGCCAAGGTGGCGGCCGTGAACCGCCCCCCTGTGTTTTGTCTCCGCAGCTGTAGATAGTGACGGGGGCAGAGAGCTGGACTGCCAGCTGTGCGGTGCCTGGTTTGAGACCCGCAAGGGCCTGTCCAGCCACGCCCGTGCCCACCTGCGCCACCTGGGCGTCAGCGACCCGGATGCCAAGGGATCCCCCATAGACGTGCTCCACGGGCTCATCAGGAGGGACGGCGTCCAGATCCGCCTCCCACCCGGGCGCGGAGCCCTGGCCCAGCTGGGGCGGCCTCCCACCTCTGCGGCCCTCTCTTTGCTCCCCCCCCCACCGCCGGCCAAGAAGGCCAAGCTGAAGGCCGCGGGTATGGCCAGCCCCTGGGGGAAGCAGGACCTCTCGGCCGCCGCAGCCGCCGGCATTTTCTGGGCCTCTGATGTGGAGCCGTCTCCTCTCAACCTCTGTAGGTTCTCGCTTCAGCCGCCCCCTCCTCCCTGCGGGCCCTGGAGCCCCTCCCGGGGGGGGGTCACAGTCCCCTCCCTACTCCCTCCCTGCCAGGACAGGGAGTAGACAGGGGCCCTTGGCAGTGGGCTGCGAGGCCCTCTCTCTTGGCCTTTGACCTCCATGACCGTGACCCTCCCTGAGAATAAAGGCCAAGAGGGGGGATCCTGTCTTCCAGCGTGGAAGGCGCCCACATCCACCCCGGGTCTGGATGGCACGTGGCGCCTAGGCTGCCGCTTCCTGCCCTCCTGCCCCTTGTCCTCATTGGGACTCGTAGGGCTGTGGAGTCTTGGTTCCGTCCTCCTCCGCCAGAACCGAGGGCCCATTCGCTCTCTGGAGCCTCCCTCGCTTCTGCCGGGTATCTGGTCCCCCCCGCCCCACTCCTGAGCTCCCTGGCTTGCACCTGCCCTCCGCCACCACCCTAGCCTGTGGGCATGCTGCTGCCCACGCCCAGCTGACCAGGACACTCCTGCAGGTGACCGTGCTAGCGGTCCACAGTGCTAACTGCCCCTTTCTCCTCCTGCTGCAGCCTCTGGCCCAGAGCCAGCACGAGACATCCGCTGCGAGTTCTGCGGCGAGTTCTTCGAGAACCGCAAGGGCCTGTCGAGCCATGCACGCTCCCACCTGCGGCAGATGGGTGTGACCGAGTGGTACGTCAACGGCTCGCCCATCGACACGCTGCGGGAGATCCTGAAAAGACGGACCCAATCTCGGCCCGGCGGACCCCCGAACCCACCAGGGCCCAGCCCAAAAGGTCTGGCCAAGGTGATGGGCAGCGGAGGTCCTGGCAGCTCGCTGGAAGCCCGCAGCCCCTCGGACCTTCACATCTCACCCTTGGCGAAGAAGTTGCCACCGCCACCAGGCAGCCCCCTGGGCCACTCACCAACTGCCTCTCCTCCCACGGCCCGGAAGATGTTCCCAGGCCTGGCTGCACCCTCCCTGCCCAAGAAGCTGAAGCCGGAACAAATGCGGGTGGAGATCAAACGGGAGATGCTGCCAGGGACCCTTCATGGGGAGCCGCACCCCTCTGAGGGTCCGTGGGGGGCACCGCGGGAAGACATGACACCCTTGAACCTGTGTAAGTGTGACCCTGCGCCAGGGCAGGGAGAGCAGCTGGAGGGGTCTCTTCCCTGCCTCTCCTCAGGGGTATCCATAGCGCCCAGGGTTGCAGTGGAAGGGAGGAAACTCAGGTCGAGAGGACACAGGGCCAGCTGTGCATTCCTGCCACGCAGACCCTGCAACTGAGCTGCTTTTTGATTCTCCTTTATTCGTATGGGGAGGCAGAATTGTGTCATTCAGCGATGGCAAAAAGATTCTGTCTCTTGTGCCATCATCAATTGGTTGCAGCTGCCAACCAGACTCCTAGGGAGAAAGCCTGCAGGGATCTGTTAGTGATGTCTGCCATGGGCAGGAGCGCAGGAGCTGGCAGTGGATATGTGAACTGTGTCCTTCTGGCATTCCTGGCAATTAAGTGCTTGGCACTTGGAGTCTGAGTCAAGATCTCTGTCCCTCCGCAATCTAGCGATGTGTGAGCTCGGGCAAGTTTCCTCATTTGGAAGGTGGAGATCAGCAGAGTCCCAACTCCATGTGGTTTTCTTGAGGATTAAGTGGGACAAAGCACTTAGCTCAGTGCCTGGTTACCGAACGCTGTCTGTACACAGTGGCGGTAAAGTCACCGTGGCTGTGCTCATCGTGCTCAGGTTGATTAAACGCCTGCTGTGTGCTGAGCAGGCGAGGGTGGCCCAGGCTCTGCCTCAGGGCTCAGGTGCATAACATGCCCTGCGACGTGCGCTGAATTGTCCCCATTTTAGACCCTCCCTGTCACACTGGGAGGTGGGAGTTTCCATCTCCATTTTGCAGAGGAGGAAATTGAGGCTCATAGTGGGGGAGTGGCTGGCCCAGGATCACACAAGGAGACATTGCGAAGCCAGCTAGATTTGAGGAGACGGAACAAGCGGCAGGGCCGGACGTGCACACAGCCTCCGGAGGCCCAGACGAGGGAGCAGGTCCCTGGAGTCTGGCGGGGGGTGTGGACGGGGCAGCTAGGCAGCCGGCACTGACATGGGCCTTGGGCTTGGAGGCTTCCTGCCCGCAGCCGCCGCCTCCTTCTCCTCCTCCCCCTACCCCGGACCCCCTGCAGCGTCCCGGGCAGAGCCGGTGCGCGACATCCGCTGCGAGTTCTGCGGAGAGTTCTTTGAGAACCGCAAGGGCCTGTCCAGCCACGCACGCTCCCACCTGCGGCAGATGGGCGTGACCGAGTGGTCCGTCAACGGCTCGCCCATCGACACGCTGCGGGAGATCCTCAAGAAGAAGTCCAAGCCGTGCCTCATCAAGAAGGAGCCTGCCGCTGGAGACCTGGCCCCTGCCTTGGCTGAGGACGGCGCCCCGACTGCAGCCCCTGGGCCCATGCAGTCCCCACTGCCGCTGTCGCCCCTGGCCATCCGGCCAGGCAAACCAGGAGCAGGGCCAGCCCAGGTTCCCCGCGAGCTCAGCCTGACGCCCATCACTGGGGCCAAGCCCTCAGCCACTGGCTACCTGGGCTCTGTGGCAGCCAAGCGGCCGCTGCAGGAGGACCGCCTCCTTCCAGCAGAGGTCAAGGCCAAGACCTACATCCAGACTGAACTGCCCTTCAAGGCAAAGGCCCTCCACGAGAAGACCTCCCACTCCTGTAAGCAGCGGGTGGCAGGGTCCCGGGAGGGCATCCGCTGGGGCCTGCAGAGCCAGGCCGTGCCCCGAGCGCTCACGCTGACCTCAAGGGGGGCCCCTGCGGCAGGGCCTCCGTGGGAGGTGGGATTGGGGGCCCAGGTGGGATTCCTGGCCGGGGCAGGGCCGCCCGGGTCGCCCCGTTCAGGCCGTGGCTCAGTGGCACCCCCTCCGCCCCACAGCCACCGAGGCCTGCTGTGAGCTGTGCGGCCTTTACTTTGAGAACCGCAAGGCCCTGGCCAGCCACGCGCGGGCTCACCTGCGGCAGTTTGGCGTGACAGAGTGGTGCGTCAACGGCTCGCCCATCGAGACGCTGAGCGAGTGGATCAAGCACCGGCCCCAGAAGGTGGGCACCTACCGCAGCTACATCCAGGGCGGCCGCCCCTTCACCAAGAAGTTCCGCAGTGCCGGCCATGGCCGCGACAGCGACAAGCGGCTGCCCCTGGGGCTGGCACCTGGGGGCCTGGCCATGGTCGGCCGCGGTGCCGGGGGGGAGCCGGGGCCCGAGGCTGGCCGGGCAGCTGACAGTGGTGAGCGGCCTCTGGCAGCCAGCCCGCCGGGCACCATGAAGGCCGAGGAGCACCAGCGGCAGAACATTAACAGTGAGTGCTGGTGGAGGGGCTTCGGGAGGGCTGCAGGCACCTGTGGGCCCACCTGGCCACCCACCGGGCCCTCCGCTGTGCGTCGCCCTTGGTCCCGTCTCCAGTTGCTCACCCCTTCACTGTCTGTCTGCCATCCCGCCCGTCCAGGCGGTGTCCAGTCCCCAGCTGCCCTGTCTTACAAGTGGTGTCCACTTCTCGCTTGCTGAAGGCAGGAATGTCCCCAGGTCCTGGCCTCCCTGCTCAGCTCCCGTCCCTCTCCCCACCCTAGAATTCGAGCGCCGACAAGCCCGCCCTCCAGACGCCTCCGCAGCCCGGGGGGGCGAGGAGGCCAGTGATCTGCAGCAGAAGCTGGAGGAGGTGCGGCAGCCCCCGCCCCGAGTCCGGCCGGTCCCCTCCCTAGTGCCCCGGCCCCCCCAGACATCACTCGTCAAGTTTGTCGGCAACATCTATACCCTCAAATGCAGGTACACTGTCCCCAGGGGAGGGAGACCATCTTGGGGAGCCTCAGAATAGTCTGGGTCTGGTGGGGGCTGGGAGATGTCACCTCAAAGGCTGCCCTTGGGTGTGGCGGGGTCTGGGCTGAGGCCTCCCAGACAGCGGCATCTTGGAGCATCAGGCTAACACCCTGAGCTTTGTAGCCCCCGAGACCTGTGTTCAAATCCCAGCTCTGACACTTAGCCACTCAGTGACCTCGAGCAAAGGCTTACTTACTCCATGCCTCAGTTTCCCCACCCATAAAATGGGATGGGTAATAGACCTACCTAATAGATGTGTTATGAGGACTAAGTGAGTTTAATATGTATAAGGCATTCAGAACTCAGTCTGGCACATGGTAAGCACTCAACAAGTATCTGGCTGATTAAGAAAAAAATAGGTTTACCGACAGACGTCTAAGTACATCAGAGACCAGGACACTGGCAACTGAGATGGGAGGTGACTCGCCGCAGGCCCTGTCAGAAGTAGGATTCAAACCCAGGTCTCTGGAGCCAAGAGCCTGGGCACTGGGCCCCTGCACTGAGGCCCCTTTGGGGACAGGAGGAGGAGCGGGGCCTGGCGAGTTGGGTAGGACCTGCTTCCTGTGCCCTCTGCCATCTCAGATCACACGCATCAGTTGGGTGGCGGAGGTGCTTGGGAAGCCAGGTGACCGTTACAAAGTGCCAGTGACCTCTTGGAGGCATAAGGCTCTCCACGAGACCCCGTGGTGGGTGGAGGTGGCCGTCCCTGGGGAAACATCTGGCTTCTGGGCCCCCACTCCCCCACACCCTGGGCTTGCTCCGTCCACGCGGAGCAGCCGCCAGCAAGCCCAGGGACGTGGGCGAGGCTGTGCTTCTGCCCCTGCTCACAGCAGTGGCCACTCCCTCTCTCTCCCCCATGCAGGTTCTGTGAAGTGGAATTCCAGGGCCCCCTCTCCATCCAGGAAGAGTGGGTGCGGCACTTACAGCGGCACATCCTGGAGATGAATTTCTCCAAAGTAGACCCCCCGCCTGAGGAGTCCCAGGCCCCGCAAGCACAGACAGCGGCGGCCGAGGCTCCCTAACACAGAAGCATTCCAGACCCCTCTTGTGCCACCTCTGTCTCTCCTCCTCCCTGTCCTCTTCCCTCTTCTCCCTCTTTCTTTTCCGTTTCCAAAGGAGCAAGCCAAAACCTCAAACCGGCACCCTTTGGGGGGCCGGGCACACTACAGCCGGGGCGCCCTTCCCCCAGCCCGAGGACTCTGGGGCCACAGGGTGTCTTCCTTCAGCCCAAGCCCACCTGGTCCAGCGGGGGCAGCAGCCAGGTCTCTGGTGGCAGCTTATCTGGTCACAGGGGAGGACAGCACCCCCCTCCCAGTGAGTCTAGCAGCCAGGCAGGGCTATGTCTGCCATCCGTGGCCATTTGCAAAGACCCCAAAGACCCCTGTTCTGGTTCCCTCTCGCCCCCATGAATATCCTCTGTCACGCATGTACATGCGAACACACACGTGCACCTCGTGAGACCCGGGATCTGCCCCAGCCCCCCAGTTCCCAAGTCGAACGACCACATCATGCCACGGTGCTTGCTCAGGGGAAGCCGCACTCCCTCTGTGGCCTACCGCGGCCTGGGAGCCCCCACTGAGCCCACAATGCCACGGAAATCCTTGTTGGCCACCCCCAGAGGGGCTTTCCCTGCTAGGAAGAGCTCAGAGCTGACAGCTGCCTCCTGCCATGTCAGTGGCCCCCAAGAGCCTCAGGGGCTCCGGGGCCCTGGGAGGGTGGGGTGGGAGGGTGGGACTCTCCTCCCCCACTCCTGTCTCCCTCCCCCTTTTCACTGTTGCTTTCTATGTATAGGTCCCTAGACCTCTCACTTTTTTAAAAAGCGCGTTTTGTGTAGAGAATAAGGAACGTGGATCTTTTTATTTTGCAATCCTGGGCCAGCTAGAAACTGGGAGCCGATTTGACCTTTTAACTTTTTTCAGTGGCCACGTTTTGGTTATCAATGTAACTAGAAGTATGTAAATTAGATTAAATTTCTCTTCTGGAAACACCCCGGGGCAGGCGGCCAGCGTGTGTTTTTCTGTCGAGTGGACAGGCTGGCATTGGCTGGCAGCCGGGGCTGGGATCGGGGCCTCCTCTGTGCAGAGCCCTGGAGCTCCTGGGCTTTTCCCGTTGGCCGCCAAGCCGCCGACCAGACGCAGCTGGGGATGAGCCCAAGTTCCCAGCTGTTGGCCCTGGATGCCATGGCTGGTGGGGGACTCTGGCAGGCTGGTAAAGAAGAGAAACGAGGTCTCTGGGCTGCCGGTCTGGGAAGGGAGCCAGGATCAAGGAGCGATGGAGCCTAGAAGAGCTTACTGAGGGCAGGAGTTGACCAGCGAGGGTGTCGGGTACCCACCAGAGGAGAGACAAGCCAGCGAGGGTGTAGACAGCAGGGACTTGCCTGCCTTCAGCCTTCAAGACATGTGACTTCTGTTGAGACACATGCACCCCCGAACCCAAGTAACACAAAGAGAAAAAAAGAGGAGCCGCTGACTCCTTTGTGATGTTATTTATTTTCTTGCTCTGCAAATGTTTATTGAACATTTCTGAGATTTTAAGAGATTTTGTTGGCTGCTCCTTCTTGTTGATTGCATGTGGTTTTTCAGCTCTTCGTTTCCACTAAGTGGCCAAGTGCTGGAAAGTGGAAATGACCTCATGGGGTGTGGACAGCAGGAGCCTTCTCTACCCCACCCCTGTTTCCCCAGGCCCCTCACCGTGGCCCTGCCTGGGAAGGAGGGGTTAATGGGCTGCAATCGCACACCCGCAAGGGTGGTCTTGGCCCGCACGCTTGGCTTTTCTGCTCCTGTGGGGTCAACATCCATCTCGCCTGGTGGCGGAAGGCCTCCCACTTCCAAACATCTGGAGCTGTGGGTGGGAACATGCAAGACTTAGGAAGTGGAGAGGGCAGCTTGTGGGATGAGAACTGACCCAAAGGTGCTTCCTCTTTCAACTTTTTGTAAATCAGTTTTGAAAATATAAAAGTGAGCCAGGCATGGTGGCTCACGCCTATAATCCCAACACGTTGGGAGGCCAAGGTGGGAGGATCACTTGAGGTCAGGAGTTCGAGACCAGCCTGGACAACACAGCGAGACTCTGTCTCTACCAAAAAAAAAGTTTTAAAAATAATAGCCAGGTGTCATGGTGTGCACCCATAGTCCTACCTACTTGAGCACGGCCCTTCTCTGCTTAAGCCATTCTACTGTCTTGTCTCAGGCGACATGGTTTCAGCCTTTGAGCAGCTCCCTGTTGTCTGTGAGGGCATCAGATGTTCACAAAATCATCAATCGGTGAAATAATGGCTGTGATAGGTGCCATGAAAGAACCTACAGGACACAGGAGAGGTGTCCTGCAGCCCTGACTTAGTTTGGAGGACAAGACCCTATCCCTGAGGGTGACGGAAAGATGAACCCCAAAGCCAGAATGCACAGCAGTCTGAGGTCTCTGTGCCTTACGTATGGAACTCCTCAGTGAATGCATCATAAATGCCTTTGTTCCATATGGCAGCAAGTTCTCCCTAATCCCCATTTAGGGGAGAGTGTTATTGTTAGTAAAACATTTTTTCATGAAGAATTCCAACTATAGAATAGTTCAGCGAATAGTAAAATGAACTCTTGTTCATTCATCAATTATCAGCTCATGACCAATATCTTCAGCTTCCCAGTTGCAACTTCTCCCCTTTCCTGTCTGAATTAAGTGAAGAGTGTCCCAGCCATCCAATCAATATCTTAATATTACAGTATGTTTCTTTGAAGAATATGGACTTTAAAAAATGCCACCATTATACCTAAAGAAATTGACATCATTAATATCAAAAAGTCAGCATGAGCATACTTTAAAAAAACTTCAAAACACAAAAAAGGTACAAGTCATGATTGATGAGTTTTCTCAAACACGCACACTAAGTACCGTTTTCGGTATCCGCTGCTGTGTCAAGCTACCTTTTTGCAATTACGAGCTGTCCCTGACGGTGGTTTCCCAACATTCAGGGAGGGTGCTGAGGACGAGGCTGGGGCCAGGCTGTTCTATTGCACAAGTCCAGAATGAACCAAGAGGGTTTTGGAAGCAAAGTTCCGGTTTTTTCTCATAAGTGTCAAGGACCTTGAGCAAAAATCATGGATTCCAAGCCTCAGTTTTCTTATCTTTTAAATAGGGATTAAAAAAAAAAAGCCCAGGTTTGAATGATACACGATACAAACAGAATTATTACATGTATAACATAAACATGCTATGTAAACATACAAATATATTTATTATTATTATGTTGCCATTAATAACAAAACAGCATTTAGTGCACCTGGCACCGAACTGATTTTTTTTATTTTTAATTAAAAAATTAATAATTTTTAATTTTAAATTTATAAAAATCATCCCGACTACAAGGGGACAAACTGATCTCTTTACATGCGTCTTCTCGTGTCATGCCAGCATCTTGTTGGCTCTTAGTTTTAATTTTCACATTCCAGCATGGCTTAACCCCGTGCTCACTTTGGAGCTGAAAGCCAGAGAAGTCCAGAAAATTAGCCCAATTAGAAGTCCAGAAAATTAGCTGTTTGTACAGCACCTCGGTGGCAGCGCTGGGACCCAAGCCGTGCCCTGCGTGCGCCGCCGTAGACCCGGCTCCCTCTGGCGGGTCTCCAGGGCACAAGCTCGCCTCCCGCTCGGCCGCGCTTGGGCCTCTGGCCTTGCCGTAGCGTACGGCTCCGCCCCTTTGAACGCCGCAGGACTCCACCTCTCTGCCGGCTCCCGTTGGCCAATCACTGAGGGCTTGGGATAAACGGGAGGCGGGGACAAGGCGAGGGGAGGACTCACAAGATTGGCAGAAGCTTCAGCCACTCGCATGAGGAGACGCTGGGATAGACAGTGAGTCTATCCAATGGGTGTGAATGCCGAGGCGGGCGCAAGCCAATGCGGTCGGGAGGCGGGGCTCGGTGTGTGTGTATAGAAGTTGCCCAGAGGCTCACAGCCTCTATCGCGGTGTCGGGTGCGCAGAGCTGCTTGCCGGCGTCCCCAGAGGTAGCGTTCGCCACCGCCATGAGCTACACAGGTGGGTTCTGCAGGGCGGGGGTGGGGCTCCGGGTCGGCAGTGCGACGGGGACTTGCCGGTGCCGCGCTGGGCTCGCCGCCGCCTCCCCCGGGGCCCCGTCGCTGCGCTGTCTGCGGTCACAAAATGGCGCCGCAAGCCGGTCGCCTCAGGGTCGCCCCCCTCGGGCCCTCGGCGCCTCGGGTCTCCGTGCTGGCGGCCTGGCGTCCCGGCTCCCGTCACCTGGGTCCGCGGGCCCCGGTGCCCGAGGACCCCGCACCACCTTCTCCGTCGCTGGCCCGCGGCCGTCAGACCTCGACGCCTCGGGTCGCGCTTTCCCAGGCCTCAGCGCTTCAGGGCGTGCGGCGGGCTCGGTCGCCGTCGCCTCGGCTGCCCCCCGCCCGCACGCCACCCACCCTTCTTTGCCGGCCCCGGGGGGCTAAGGCGGGCTCGGCGGGGTCTGGTCTGAGCCGCCGCTTGGGCGAGGAGCGGTGAGGCTCCGCGTCCGTCCGCTCGGCATCGGTCGGATCGACCGTGTCCGGTGCCGGAGAGGCGCTGGGAGCACCGACAGGGGTTCCCGGAGCGATTTACGGGCGAGCGCAGGTCCCGGTAGGCAAACAAACGCGGGGACGACGTGATCTAGGCTGATTACGGCGCCCCGAGGAGGTTGCTCCATTCCGGGGAGAGGTTGGAGACCTCTGGGTAAAGAAGGGGACATTCGAGCTGGAGACTTAAGTGGCCTGGGGGCGGGGGCAGGAGCTGCCCGGCTTGTTGGATCGGCTTCCTTCCGGTGGGAGTTGAGCAGAAAAGGTAGCGTGGGCGCCGAGATCCTGAGAGGACGCCGCCCCCGCCGCCGGGGCTATGGTTGGGAGCGACTGTAAATCATGGCAAGGTGGGTTGCCAGGGCCTCCTGGGTTTGCCTTGGCGGTGACTGATGAGGATTCCCACCCGGGAGCTGTGGACTGGGCCCCCGCCGTTGGGTTGGGGGTGTTACGGGTTCGAGCATGTGCGTTTGCGGGGTGGCCTGCGTTCTACACAGAATGTTCGGGATGGAGAATGGAACCTGAGCCTTGGGGACTCCTTTGTGGGCCGCTTTAGGTTGGCCGAGGCTCTGAGAAGGTAGCGCCAATCCTCCCTGCTCTGGCTCCCAGGTCAGGAACTAGCCAAGAACCCCAGTTTTTCTAGGAATCATCTCCCATGCCAGTGGTTCTCAACCAGGGGTGAGTCTGCCCCCCGCCCCCGGGACAGCTGGCAGTGTATGGAGTCATTTCTGGTTGTCGCATCTGGGCGTGGGCGTGCTGCCGGCATCTAGTGGATAGAAATCAGGGGTGCTGCTCAGCCTCCTACAGTGCATGGGATTCTTTACGGTGCCACAGAGGATTAGGTGGTGGCCCCAAACATCAGTGGTGCCAAGGTTGGGCAGCTCTGCCTGAACGTTTCCGTAGCTTTCCTAGTGCAGGAGAAAAGATAACTAGGGTCGTTGTTGACATCTCTGGAATTGGGGTGTCATTCTCTTCACCATGTCTTTCCAAGAACTAGAAGGTAGTTCTAAGGTTTTTAGGGGCAGGCGTGCTGAAGAAACCAGAAGGTGAATGGTTGGCTGCTGTGGGGTAGCTTAATAATGGAGCGTTTGTTTTTATAGATGAGGAAACCGAGTTAGAGAGGTCCCCTAATGGCCCAGGCTGAATTTCAGCTGTAAATCTTGGAGTCTGCAATTCTGGGTTTGAGATAGCCAAGCTAATGAGGTCATGATTTTTCCCCCCCTTGACCTTGAGACGCTGAAATCACAGTAGCTTTATAATGGGAATCTTTCCCTTTTAAGAAGACGACCACTAAAGTCAAAGGTATTTTAAGTCACATTTCAGACAACTGTTAGCTTTAAGGATAAGGATAAGCCTTGAAGCGAATGTTACCATTATAATTAAACATAAAAGGTGATTGATGTAATATATGTTTTTGTTAACTCGTCCAACTTTTGAACCCAGTTACTTTATTTATACTTGGGAAAGGACACTCCTTGTCTAACACTGAGAGGGTAGATGGGAGCAATGGAAAAACAGGACAAAAAATCCAAAATCAGACCTTCAAACAAAGGTCTGAAATGCTACCAGTCTTTTTATAGAAATATTTATCACCTCAGTTTCTTTGTGTAAGAACGGGCACGTGGTTTAGCTGGGTGGTTGGGCTTGGGATACCTCATGAGGTTACACTTAGGGTGTCTGTCTAGATTGTAGTCATCTGAAGGCTTGACTGGGGCCGGAGGTCCCACCTCCAAGGTGACGTAAACTCCTGTACTGGCAGATTGCCCCAGACCGAATGATCCAAGAAAGAGCAAGTCTCGAAGTCACACTCAGTCATTCCTCCCATCCACGTACTAACCAGGCCCGACCCTGCTTAGCTTCCGAGATCAACACTCAGTCATTTCTATAAATCTTTTTTTTTTTTTTTTTTTTTTTTTTTTAAGTAGAGATGGAGGCAGGGGCAGTTCTTGCTCTTGCTCAGGCTGGTCTGGAACACCTGACTTCAAGTGATCTCCCACCTCGGCCTCCCAGAGTAGTAGGATTACAGACATGAGCCACCATGCCTGGCCCATTTCTGCAAATGTTACTGGTACTCTATTAGTTTGGGAGGGGGCTGCATAATGTCAAGAGGCAAGAGTCATTGGAAGCCATCTTGGAGGATGGTCACCACCCTGCCCTTGGCTCACATAGTGGAGGTTGGAGGCAACTTAACCGAATTCCAGTTGTCCTCCAGTTTTTTCACTCTATATCATTCCTTCAAAGAATACATTTTTTAAAAAAGGAAAAGAATAAAACTTGTATTTTTGAGCAAAAATGATGACACTTTGGCTAAGAGCAAGGGGCATTGCTGTAGAATTAGAAATCCACGGTCTGACCCTTAGCTTTTTAGAACCAAATAGGGTATGTTTCATTTTTTCACCCAGAGCTTCTCAGGCCAGTGAATTGAACCAAGAAGAGAGAACTTTATGAACCAGATCAGAATTTATTCATATTAGGAGCCACAACTGGGTACAGAAGGGCCTGCTCTGGAGATGGTATCATGGAACAGAATGTTAACGTGGAAGCACAGAATTAGAGCATGGGTTGCCGTTGAGCTGTGAAGGTTAGACGGACTGTCTGTCTGTCTTCCCAGAGAGGAACCAGGGCCCCTGTCGGGGCTGAACAGACGCAGATCTTTTGCTCTGTGGCTTGCTTAACATGTCCCAGTATGTATTCCTGTTTGGGTGTGTGGTAGGTTCCTAGTTGCAGTATTTACAAGCCACATTATCTAAAGTCTGGGGCCATTTTGCTGGTGGCTCTATTGCTGAACAAACAGGTTTCCAGAAGCTGATTGAGCAAACAGTGGAGGCAGGGGTCAGGTACTTTGTACCTTCCCTCTAGATTAACTCTCCAGAATACTTTCAGTGTTTCTTGTGGACAGGTTTAATCATCAGTGTTTAGAGTTTAGGCATCTCAGGAAGATCCCTGATTCCCACCCTCTTTAATTAGGAACCCCTAATTTAAAAGTTGGATCTGTGTGCTTTGGGTTTTCTCCATCCTTGGGGCCGGGTTCCCTCCTCTGGGAAGTAAAGATGAAGTTTGGTCCTCAGCTCCTTATTTGGAACCCTGGGAGCTGGATGTGTTTTGGAATTCCAGCTTGAGAAGTCACACTGGGGTCTGGGGCAGCACCATATATATGTATATGTTTTTAGTTCAGTTCAGTTGTCCAGCTAATTTCTTTCTATTTTTAGTAGAGACGGGGGTCTCGCTTTTTGCTCAGGCTGGTCTCAAACTCCTGAGCTCAAACGATCCACCGCCTCGGCCTCCCAGAGTGCTAGGATTACAGGCGTGAGCCACTGCGCCCGGCCTGCATCCTATATTTAAATACATTAATTCTGCACTGAGTAGGACAAAGAAAGACTATAAATATCCTGACAGGTTAGTTTGGCCCCATAATGAGTTTTGGCACCACATTTGTGGAGAACACTTGGTTTTCAAACCTTTGGGGGACCTGGAGGAATCACAGGGTAAGGGATCTTGCCCAGTCCCTCTTACTGGCTGTCGTGAGGATGAAGTGAGATCGTGCAGAAAAAACGTCTCAGCCCCCTGCGGGGGAAGCACTTACTCAGTGTTGGCTGCTGTCGCTGTGATCGCAAGGGATAAAATAGAGAGTATGTCAACAAATATGAGAATATCTACCCTGGGGGAAGTCACTTGTGTGGGTTTTTGTTGTAAACAAGCTATTAGAGGCACAGGCTTTAATTTTCAGGTCATGAGTTGGCTCTAATGTGAACAAGCAAATATTACCTCTCATGGTATCTGTCATAATTTCAGTGTTAAGAAGTAAGTCATTTAAAAATGTTTTTTTTATACCACTATACAACCGAGGATAAAAATATATATTTTAAAATGTAGTTTTAAAGCAAGACTATTAATCATAGGCTGTAGGAGCAATAGTTTTTGGGTTTTTTTTTTTTGAAACAGAGTCTCTCTCTGTCACCTGTCGCCTGAGCTAGAGTGCCGTGGCATCAGCCTAGCTCACAGTAACCTCAAACTCCTGGGCTCAAGCAATTCTCTTGCCTCAGCCTCCTACGTAGCTGGGATTACAGGTGCACACCACCAGGTCTGGCTAATTTTTTCTAGTTTTAGTAGAGACAGGTCTTGCTCTTGCTCAGGCTGGTCTGGAACTCCTGAGCTCAAGCAATCCTCCCGCCTCGGCCTCCCAGAGTGCTGGGATTACAGGTGTGAGCCACCATGCCCGGCCTATTTTTTTTTTTTTTTAAAGAGGCAGAGTCTCACTCTGTCTCTCAAACCAGAGAGCAGTGGTATGATTATAGCTCACTGCAGCCTCCAACTCCTGGGTTCAAGTGATCCTCTTGCCTTAGCATCTGGAGTGGCTGGGACCACAAGCACATACCATTAAGCCTGACTGATTATTTTTTTATCTTTTGTAGAGATGGGGTCTTGATAAGTTGCCCAAGCTGGTCTTGAACTCCTGGTCTCAAGTGATCCTCCTGCCTCGGCCTCCCAAAGTGCTAGGATTACAGGCATGAGCCATAGCACTTGACTATATATACTTTTTAATGGGAAAACTAAAATATAAAGCAGTTTCTATAATATTTCAGATTTGGGGCAGGGAGAGGGGGGTGTTATTTACTTTAACATCATTTCAAAGCTAACCACCATCCTGGTTTCGGTCCTTTTAGTGATGTGATAATAAGCGTTTTCCTCATTTAACTGAATGATAATTTGAGTACTCATTTATCAAAATGGGTTACTGGCTTAAATGTTTAAAACCTTTTATCCAGTCCTCCTGGTATAGCATGTTAAACATAGCCTGCCTTTCCACTGGTTAGTATGTGTTGGAGGTCCAATTAAAGTGTGGAATCTAGAGGTTTTGGTGGCTCTCCATTGACGGGAGGGCCTGCCAGCAAGTCTATACTGAAGGGTACTCTTAGGTCAGTTTCCTGTTGCCTGTTGGGTAATTAACCACACTGTGTGTATGTTTAGGCTTTGTCCAGGGATCTGAAACCACTTTGCAGTCGACGTACTCAGACACCAGCGCTCAGCCTACCTGTGATTATGGTAAGTGTGGGCCCTGGTGGGAGCCAGAGTGTTCTCCAGAGCAGTCCCTTGTCTTCTTAGCTGCCTTGGGCTTTGCTGTCACCTGTCTGGCTTTCTAAACCTAAGCTTGTATAAAATGATACGTGTGGGATGGTGTGCCATTTGAGTAGTTAGTGCTTCTCTTTGGGGCAATTATGAGAAAGATATCTGTGTTACTGAGCAAGCTAGACTGTACAAACGGTTGCTTCCTTTGATGCTTGAACATTTTCTAGAAGTTCCTGTGGTCTTTGATAAAAGATCTGGCTTCAGAAAATCCCCTTGAGGGATGGGGAAGGAGAGTGCCTAATCACAGTCCCAAGGATTGGTCCAGGAGGACCCGAGCTATTAGCCCCCAGCCCCAGTGTAGCACACGTTCTGCTGTGGAAGGGAAGCTGAGTGTGTGGATCTAGCAGGCTTTTAGAAATCCGGTCAGGCTACGGCAAGCCAGCAGGCTGCATCCACGTAGGGTTGAGTGAAAATCTCCGATGGGCTAAAGTGCGGACACAAACACTTAACTCCCTTAATTCAGAAGAAGCCACCAGTAGGATTCACAGATGCTGTTTTGTTGGTGTGCTGTGGCAGCCCGTGACTGCCATGGTCTTTGGGGCATACGTGACCTTAGGGTTGTCTGTTGAGAAGGAGCCCTCTTTGGAATTAATAAGGATAATATCTAGGTTATTGGTACGGGTAATTTGTTTTATTACCGAGATCTGGGGAAAGACTGAGCCTACACAACTGACATTCAGGAGTCACTGAATAAATGGACTTAGGGAAACTCCCCAAGGATTAGCAGCTAGTTTCAGGGGGAGGGGAGACTTAAAATGTTTCGAAATTGGGTAAGGATGTGTCTGGCATTGGCTAAGTAAGGAGAAGCTTGGTTTGCCTGGCTTCAGTATCCTGCCGTCCCTCCTTTCCCTTTTAACCAAATGTCGCTGGCACATCTCTTTGAATTCTCTTCCCCTGGTTTCCGTATTCTGGATACAAGCCTTTTATCAGACGTGCCACTGCAAGTCTGTGGCTTGGCTGTTCGTTCTCTTGTCAGTGTCTTTGTTTTTCTTTCTGTTTTTCCTTTTTTTGCTTCTTTATACTTTTTTCTTTTATTGTCTCAGGCCAGAACTTGTCAGTGTCTTTAGAAGACACAGGTTCTTAATTTTGGTGAAGCCCAATTCATCAGTCTTTTATTTAATGGATCATGATTTTGCTGTTTTATCTAGGAAATCTGTACCTGCCTCGAGGTCACAAAGGTTTTCTTCTAAATTTTCTTTCAGGTATTTTAATTTTAGGTTTTCTATTAAGTCTGTGATCTATTTTGAGTTAAGTTTACAGGTCAAGATTTGTTCTTTTTTTTTTTTTTTTTTTTTGGAATATAAATATGCAATTGTTCTAGCACCATTTGTTGAAAAGACTATCTTTTCTGTATTGAATTGCCTTCGTACCTTTGTTGAAAATCAATTGACCGTATGTTGTGGTTCTGTTTCCAGACTCTAATTCTGCTCCATTGGTCTGTACATAAACTTCCTTCAGTAATAGTCTTGATTACTAGATAGTAAGTCCTAAAATCAGCTAATGTGAGTCCTTTAGGTTTGTTCTTTTTTCCAAAATTGTCTTGGATATAATAGTTCCTTTGCTTTTTTAGAATCAATTTATCAATTTTTGTAAAAATTCCTGCTGAGATTTTGAGTGAGACAGCCTTGAGTCTATAGATTCTTTTAAATCTATAGATGAGTTTGGGAGAATTGGCATCTTAACCATATATATATGTGGTCTTCAGTGCTAACATCTGAACAATATCAAGTCTTATGATCCATGACCACATTATGTCACTCCACTTATGTAGGTTTTTGATTTCTTTCATTAATGTTATAGTTTTCAGCACACAGATCCCACACATATTTTGTTAGATTTACACCTAAGGGCCAGGCATGATGGCTCATACCTGTAGTAATCCCAGCACTTTGGGAGACGTAGGTGGGAAGGTCGCTTGAGGCTAGGAGTTCTAGAGCAGCCGAGTCAACATAGCAAGACCCTATCTCTCCAAAAATCCCAAAAACTAAAACAGTGGGTGTGGTGGAACATTCCTGTAGTCCCAGCCACTCAGGAGGCTGAGGCAGGAGAAGATTCCTTCAGCCCAGGAGGTCAAAGATGTAGTGAGCTATGATCCTTCCACTGCTCTCCAGTTTGGGTGACAGAGTGAGACCTCGTCTCTTTTAAAAAAAAAAAAAAAAATTACTCCTAAGTGTTTGTGTTTTTAGTGCTGTGGTAAGTGGTACTTTTTAAAAATACCAGTTTCCAGTCATTCATTAATAATATATAGAAATTTGATGGATAATTTGATGTGGTTTTTTTGGGTTTTTTTTGAGACAGAGTCTCACTCTGTTGCCCGGGCTAGAGTGCCGTGGCGTCAGCCTAGCTCACAGCAACCTCAAACTCCTGGGTTAAGGCAATCCTCCTGCCTCAGCCTCCCGAGTAGCTGGGACTACAGGCATGCGCCACCACACCCGGCTAATTTTTTCTATATATTTTTAGTTGGCCAATTAATTTCTTTCTATTTTTAGTAGAGACGGGGTCTTGTTCTTGCTCAGGCTGGTTTTGAACTCCTGACCTTGAGCAATCCACCCGCCTCGGCCTCCCAGAGTGCTAAGATTACAGATGTGAGCCACCGTGCCCGGCCTTGATGTGTATTTTGACCTGGTAACGTTTGGAATTTGATTTGTAGATTGACCTTGTAGTAAACCATGCCAAGCTTACTTATTCTACTAGCTCTTTTGTAGATTTGAGGTTTTTTATGTAGACAATTGTGAAAGAGCAGGAACAGTTTTATTTTTACTCTGGCTTAAATCGCAGGAACAATATAACATTTAAATAACGTTTTGAAAACCAGTCAGCCAAGATCCTGCCATTTAATATTTAATCTTTGTCAGCTTACCTATTTTATATAGTTGAATAATTTGCAGGTGGTTAGAATTGTGTATCCTGCGTTCTTTTGTTGTGTTAGAAGCATTTCCCTGTGCTACGTAAGGCATAATAAATTCTTTTTGGTGCCTACACGATATCTTACTGATAGGAATAGGTAGGCTGTAGTCTGAGTAACTAGGACCTCAAAGCTGAACATGAAATTTGTTTTGTATTTTTGCTCTATAGGTATCGCTTACTGTGGCCATCTCCTTTTTTCTTTCTTTCTCTGAAGATTCTTAAAATTCCCTTTTGAACCATGATCCCATTCTCCCCGCTGAGTGTGAAAGTGAGTTGGGATGTTCTTTCAGAAGGAGCAGGTCTCTGCGAGGCCCCAGACACCAGTCTAGACAGAGGCTTCCTCCTGAAGGGACCCGACTAGGGAGTTCATCAGGAAGTCTGGGCTGCTGCAAGCTCAGCAAGTAGCACATAGACAGTATTGCCCGAAGGGACGTCACGGGAGGCCACCTGCCTGTCCTGGAAACGTGAAGTGGTGCTGTCGGAGTTGATGCCCACTCCTGCTTGCCTTGTGCGCCCTCACTCCCTCTGCAGGTCCTCACAGCTGACCCTGGGGTGACCATACTGCAGCCTAATGAGCAGAGCCCGCAGGGGTCGCCTGTGCCTCCCCTCTGTCTCCTTTTGAATAGCTGGTGTCCACTGTCGCTGGTGCAGACAGCCACGTGGGCAGCGCTGCCGGGGCCACCTGTGCCTTCTTTCTCGTGTGGCCCTGTCAGCCTCTCTTCTCGATTTTCAGCACAGCTGCTCTAGCCACTCTCTCCTCAGCTCCTGGCTGTGCCATGCTGCTGTCCAGTCACTCGCTTCTCCTTTAGCAAGCAGCAGCATTCCAGGCCCGAGCCGTGCCTGGTACTGCGAGCTTCTGCTCCGAGCGCTCCGAGGACGATAGTTGTTCCAAAAACAAATGGCTGAGAAGCCTCTGTGTTGGTTTCCCTGGCCCAAGAGGATTCTTGTCCTGTGAGTTCTCGCATGCCTCTGGTTCATGAAACACAGTGGTCGCCTGCAGTCCCTCAGCTGGTTTCCGTTGCCCTCGCATTCTGTCTGTGCGCTGGGTGTGGAGGAGCCTGCGAGCAGGACTGCAGGCTGCCCGTTCTCTCTGGTTTATCTTTGTTTCCTCGTGCGTGTTCCCCTGTGGTCTGGATCTTCGCTGGTCTCAGTGAGCGCTGGTCCCCTCCCGGGGATGGGCAGGTCCTGTCTGCAGGGCAGAGATGACAGGGAATAGGGAGCGACTGGGGTCTCACCAGAGACAGGGGAAAGTTCTCACGCACTCCTCTGGGGAGTAGCCGTGTCTGGTTGACTGCGAGTTCCTACGTGGCTTTGCACTTTGTCAGTTCTCAGTGGCTTTATGTTCCTGAAGGAATGAATTACCACGTGCTGCGATCAGATCCAGAGCATGTGTAGTTTATAATCCGGATTGTGTGCTCAACAGCTTTTCTCATGCGAGAGGCTGCTTCTTTCTTGTCCTTCCCTCCCCAGTGTGCTCCAGCACAGCACACTCAGCAGTTTGAAGGCTTGCCGGCCCTGCCTGTTAAAGCAGACTTTGGGGTCTGGGTGGTCAGTTTTCCCGCTCCGCATGGCTTTGTTGGGTGATTTGGTGACATGATTTCAGAACGAATTTGGACTCTGCCAGGTGTCTTGTACAGGAGAGTCTGCTCGAGATGCTGTAAACCGATTAGTGCCTAGCCTGGGGAGGGGATGTCACTTTCTAATCCTAGCTCTTTGAGGGAAGAGTGTAGGTGTTAGTTGAGAGCACTGGGAACAGGAGGCTGCTTGATAACAGATGCTCAAAGCCACAGAAGGCCGAGCACCAGGGCAGCAAGTGGCCTGGGTCATTTGCACTGTGCTCTCTCTCAGGCTCAAGGCTTCTCAGTGAGGGAGCTCCAGGCTGATGCAGTCAGGTGCTGGGAATAATTGTCTTCACTTGTGCCCGAGTTAAGCCCTTGTTGTATATTGAAAGCAATTGTAGGTGTAATTGTCCTTTTACTTTTTGTAGGCTATGGAACTTGGAACTCTGGGACAAACAGAGGCAAGTATCATTGCTCTGCTTGCTCTGCTCTCCCTTGGGGTTGCGCTGATGATGTTTCTCTGCCACTGCCCAGCTTGGCCAGGATTGGGGGTGGGGGGCTTTGGGTGTCCCTGGGGCCAGCTGCTCCTTCACAGGAGACCCTTATCAGAATGGCTAGGGCCCATCCGGCCTGGGTGGCTAGGGTTCCCAGCTTGTCTCTGTAACAGAGAAGATACCGTGTTTCTGCGTTTGTCTCTTCATCTCTGCCCGCGCCCTCCCGGCCCCCGCCATCTGTCTGTCTCTCTGTCTCCCTCACTGCAGGCTACGAAGGCTATGGCTACGGCTATGGCCAGGAAAACACCACCAGCTATGGGTATGGTATGGCCTCTTCACACTCTTGGGAAATGCCTAGCTCTGACACAAACGCAAACCCTAGTGCCTCGGGTAGCGCCAGTGCCGATTCCGTTTTATCCAGAATTAACCAGCGCTTAGATATGGTGCCACACTTGGAGACAGACATGCTACAAGGAGGCGTGTACGGCTCAGGAGGAGAAAGGTGAGTGGCCGCCTGCCTGAGGGCAGCGGCTCTGCACCGGTGGCTCCCGCCTTTCTGAACGCGCCTCCGTGTCTGCCTTTTCCCCCCTTGCTTGGTCCTGCTGGGGTTCCCGATGAGGGACCTGTCTCCTCTCACCCACCCCAACCCCTGCCCTGCTGCCTGGTGGCACCTCTCCCCAGCTTTTAAGTGGAGGAGCAAGCCCGGATAGGGCTGACGTCCCTGTACCCTCAGGATGCCTCCTCAAGAACAGAGTGCTTAGGGGCCCCTCCCTCCTGGACGTGCATTTGGAATTCTCTCAAGACTTTGCTTCCTGCTTGGTGTCAGGGCAGCACAGATTAGGTTTGGTGTAAAGGGTGGGACCAGCCTTTAGGGCTGATCACCATGAGCTGGGCCATCTCCACATGAGGGACGGGGCAGATGTGGACACTTCCTGGCCACTCCTGTGCCTTACAGATGTGCACCTGTTGGAGGTACCCCTGTGAGGACCTGCTGCCACCCTCATTTTACAGATGGGGAAACTGAAGTGCAGGCAGGTCACACCCAGCAAGGGGTACGGCTGAGCCTTGACCCAGATCTGCCCTACTCCGAAGCATCACACTGTGGGTGTTTGCCATTAACTAAAGTGGCATTGGCCCTGGTGAGAGGCTTCAATGAGGAGAGCGTAGTATCTCTAGCATGGGGTGGAGTGGAGCTCTGGTCAACACGTCACAGAGACCAGAGAGTAGGGAGGGGCCTGGCTGGGCACTGGCGGAGCCAGGTGAGGCCCCAGAGCTGCACTGAGTGAGAGGCCGGGGCACCAGGGGACTTGCTGGCATGGGCTCTGTGCCCCTGGACCAACAGTTGGAGCCGAAGGCTTAGTGTGAAGGGCTCGGGCAACTTCTCATCACAGCCTAGAGCCAGGGTCAGAGGCGACGGGAGCAGTGGCGGCACTGGCTGCTGCTCTCACAGCTGGTGCTGCCTCCCCTGGCCCAGGTCTGGGGAGTAGGGTGCAGGGGGGGTCCTTGTGCCCGTGAGGCGTGTGGGGTCGGGGCCTGGGGGAGTGTGAGCTGCAGCACAGTGAAAACGGCTCTCTGTAGTGCCCTTTCCCGGGCAGGAGGTCTGGCCTGCCTTCCCAGTGGCTGTGTGAGGTTCAGTGTCCGGCCCTGGGCTCCAGGGGAGATGTGATCCAGCTCCTTTTCTGGTTCCTGAGCAAGCTCTCTGTGTGTTTCCTGGGGAACACTTTACCTGTTGTCTCACTTCTTTTTGGATGGTTTGGAGGGTTGGATTCCTCCAGCCGTGAGGAATGAGACCAACACAGTGTTTCTCATGGGCATTATCAGCCTCATTGGCCAAACTTTCGTTGTGCTGGACTGCCCACGTCCTGCATGGTGTGGGGGTGCGGGGCCCTGCCCCCCAAGGAGCAGCCTTGTGCGTTGTGGCTGCCATGGTTGGTGCATGTTTCCAAGGGCCATGGTGGGAGTGGCTCTGCCCTTCACTGTGACTCACTGGGCTAGAGCAGTTGTCAGTCCTTCCTAGGGTTCCCAAGCTGGTTCGTGGTTATATGCAAGCTTGGGCCAGTGGGGCCCCTATGAGGACATCACCTGAGGGCCCCTTCTGCTTCTAGAGCTCTCTGCTCCTGAGAGGCTAAAACCTTTGAACTGGTGTCTCTGAACATAGAGCCTCCTTGAAAGGGCAGGGTGGGTGCTGGCACTGGGCTTCTTGCCCCGGGCCTGGGAGGTTGTGAAGGGGGCCGGAGCAGTCGCCTGGATGGGAGGACCTTGAGGGGGCCCCACCTGATGCTTCCTTGTGCCTCTGCAGATATGACTCCTACGAGGCCTGTGACTCGAGGGCTGTCCTGAGCGAGCGCGACCTGTACCGGTCAGGCTATGACTATGGCGAGCTTGACACTGAGATGGAAATGGCCTATGAGGGCCAGTATGATGCCTACCGTGACCAGTTCCGCATGCGTGGCGGCGACACCTTCGGTCCGAGGGCTCAGGGCTGGGCCCGGGATGCCCGGAGCGGCCGGCCAATGGCCTCGGGCTATGGGCGCATGTGGGAAGACCCCATGGGGGCCCGGGGCCAGTGCATGTCTGGTGCCTCCCGGCTGCCCTCCCTCTTCTCCCAGAACATCATCCCCGAGTACGGCATGTTCCAGGGCATGCGAGGTGGGGGCGCCTTCCCAGGCGGCTCCCGCTTTGGCTTCGGGTTTGGCAATGGCATGAAGCAGATGAGGCGGACCTGGAAGACCTGGACCACGGCTGACTTCCGGGTGAGTGGAGGCGGTCTTCCTCTGCTGGCCCCTGGCTGGAGTGGAGCGAAGGGCCAGGAGCCCCCCATGCTGACCCAGCCTCCTCTTTCTGACCCAGACTAAGAAGAAGAAGAGAAAGCAGAGTGGCAGTCCTGATGAGCCGGACAGCAAAGCCACCCGGACAGACTGCTCAGACAACAGCGATTCAGACAATGGTGAGCCAGGGTGGCATTGGGACACTGCCCTGTTTCCCCGTGAGGCTGCTGGGCTGAGCTCGCCTCCTCTCTCCTTGCAGATGAGGGCACCGAGGGCGAAGCTGCAGAAGGCACTGAAGGCGCCGAGGCTTTGGAGAAGGGCTCCAGAGCGGTAAGTGGCCCC
Source organism: Lepilemur ruficaudatus (assembly GCA_963574885.1). Lineage (NCBI taxonomy): Eukaryota > Metazoa > Chordata > Mammalia > Primates > Lepilemuridae > Lepilemur > Lepilemur ruficaudatus. The sequence goes on from CAUYRT010047423.1 coordinate 71,962, forward strand.
TGGCCCCGGGCGCTTCTGTCTGCGGGGGCAGGGGACCTGTGGAGACTGAGCTGGGCTGAAGAGCAGTGCTCTCCCCGGGCCACGGCGCTGTGGTAGCACAGTGTGCGCAGGCACCGCACAGGGCAGTGTGGTCTGGTAGGAAGCACAGGCTGCCCAGCCAGGGGCACGGTTTCCTTATGGGAAAATGGGGGGCTGGGCCCTCTGTGCTGGGTGGTGGGAGGATATGAGACTCCTGGCACGTGGCTGGGCCTTGTCATTTAGAGCCATTGTAAATAACTGCACGTGTTTTAAAATTGGATTTTGACATTGTGTGTTAGGAAGGAGAGGACGAAGAGGGAAGAGAGGACGGGAGAGAAGAAGGCAGAGAGGACTCAGAGAAGGGTGAGTCTTCCAGGGGTCTGGGTGCTGGGCTGGCTCTGCCAGCTGCTTCCAGCAGGAGGGATCTGGCTGAGGGCAGGGTTGTGGCAGATAGGTGCCCGGCTGGGGGCCTCCCTTATGGGGCCAGGTATGTGCTGGCAGGGGGCTGAGTGGTCAGGGCCCCTCTGGGAACAGACGGGCACAGTCACCAGCTTGGCTGTGCATGGACAGACCCTGCTTCCCACCCCTGCCCTTGGTCCCTCAGTAATGTGCACTTCCGAGTCCTCAGTGGCTGGTGTCCGAGCTGGGACCCTTGGTGCAGTTTTTACGGCTCTGGTTTGCGTGTCCTCTCCCTTAGCGCCTCTCCAGCCCCTGTTGGGAGTCCGTGTCCCCCCACCTGAGTGATGAGCGCCAGCAGGTACCTAATAGTAAATTGAGCCTCAGCCTACTGTTGCCGTGTTGCCCGGTGGGGGGTGGGCAGGGCCATGTGAGCGGCCTCCCTGCATCCCACCATCCAGTCCCGATAAGCGTATGCCAGTGTTCCCACCAAGATAGCCTCTCTTTGCTTTCCAGCCTCCTCCTGGCCCACAGTGCAGAAAGCGTGGGTGTTCTGGAGAGCAAAGGGGTCAGCGCCTGGCCCTTCTTCCTCAGGGCCTAGGCCAAACCCACTCCCTGCACAGCCCAGGGTACCCAACCCTGCTCAATGGCCAGAGGCCTCGCTTGGACAGCTGCTCTCAGATGGACCCTCTGGAGCAGACAGTGGGTGATTCGGCCAGAGGCCACAGGGCCTGCCCTGTCCTGGCACAGCCAAGCTGGTGACTGTGCCCGTCTGTTCCCACAGGGGCCCTAACCACCCAGGATGAGAATGGCCAGGCCAAGCGCAAGTTGCAGGCAGGCAAGAAGAGCCAGGATAAGCAGAAAAAGCGGCAGCGAGACCGAATGGTGGAAAGGTAATGAGCTTCCCCCCACCCTTCTGCCTCTGCCTCGCTCTGGGGCTGCCGCCAGGAGAGCAGGGCCATAGCTCTGCCATCTCGCCGCCCTCTGGCCTCCCTTGGGAGCCGCCACCTGCTCGGCCGTGCATGGACCCTGCTTCCCGCCAGGCCCAGCTCCCAAGGCCTGACTCGTCCCCTGCCCCTCTGCGGCCGCCTGGCGACCGCTGGCATCTGTGGCCTGAGACCCGACACAGCTCGGCACCGTTGCTCAGAAGCTCCGGCGCTAGGTCACTCGGCGCACAAGTCCCGAGGTGCACAGGGGGCCCGATGCCCCTGAGGGAGGGGGCCAGCTCATCAGAGACTCAAGGTCCAAGGCGCCTGTGCTGCCCCAGCTAGCTGCCAAGAGGCCGCCGCCGTGCCCAGGAGAGATGGCAGCACCTGTGGGCTGTGGCAGCCTCGGGCCTGCCCTCTGCCCTGCCCGCCGGCCCTGTCAGGCCGGGCCTGTCTGCGGCTGAGTCCTTCACGCCCCTTGGTCGGGTCTGTCTGCCCTCAGGGCTCCCGCACTGGCGCTTGCCTCCTCCTCCTCCGCCTCAGACTCTTGCTCTTGCTGGACCTTCCTCAGCCTCGCCGGCGCCTGGCCCCTGGGCTCTCCAGACAAAGCTGACCCCGTGGCCCAGATAAGGACGTCCGGCAGAGGTAGGGACCTGCCCCGAGGCCTCGGTGGCGGCTGGCCTCCTCCGCCCCTTGCCACGGCGGCCTGCTCCAGCCCAGGCCCCAGACCCCAGGCTTCTGCTGTGGACACCAGGCCCAGACAGAGCACCTCGCCCAGGTGACTCCAGGCTGCCCTCTGGCAGGCCAGGCGGGCGCCCTCCTTCCAGCTCAGACTGGTCTCTTCTTGCAAGAGGAAGACGAGGCAACAGGTGCCCAGGCCTGCTCGCCTCCCATCCCTCCCGACACCACCCCCGAGCATTCTGAGCAGAGGATGGGCTGGGCCTTTGAGTCCCCCAGACCCCAGAAGGAAGATGCAGCACCTTTTCGGGCCCTGCCTCGGGACTGCGTACTCCACTCTGCACCTCAGGGCCACCTGGCTCACGCCAGGGCATCCTTCCTTCCGGTCCCCATCTGGGCCAAGTGCACAAGCTCCTGCCCAGCCTTGGTAGAGAGGCCCTCCGGCAACTTTCCAGCGACTCCTTGCCTGTTGCAGCAGCAGCTGCCTCGGGCTCCGGCCTCCTGCCTGTGGGAAGGAAGAGCTCCTCCCCTGTCCCCTACGTTGCAGAAACTGCAGCCTGCAGACTTTCTGTCCCTTTCTACTCCCGACCCCACTGGTCCCAGCCTGTGTCCCTCTGCTGGGACTGTACTTCAGAGGCCCATGAGCAAGGCCTGTTTGAGGGCTTGCATCTGGGTTGGGTGAGGCATCAGCACTGTCCCCCAGGGCCCTCGCAGCCTTAGCCCCTTGTTTCTTTCCTGTGGCAGGATCCAGTTTGTGTGTTCCCTCTGCAAATACCGGACCTTCTATGAGGACGAGATGGCCAGCCACCTTGACAGCAAGTTCCACAAGGAGCACTTTAAGTACGTAGGCACCAAGCTCCCTAAGCAGACGGCCGACTTTCTGCAGGTAAGCCTTGGAGCAGTACAGCTGCTCTTAGTCTTTCAGGCCCCTCAGGATGTAGGGCAGCCCACATGAACCTCGGTGTCTCTGGCAGGAGTATGTCACCAATAAGACTAAGAAGACAGAGGAGCTCCGAAAAACTGTGGAGGACCTTGATGGTCTGATCCAGCAGATCTACAGAGACCAGGATCTGACCCAAGGTGAGGAGGTTCCATGCCATTCCCACCAGGGCAGGGCCTCAGCCTGCCCTCCTCTGGTTCTCAGTGCAGGGTCACCACACTCTTCTGTCCCCAGGGAATGTGAGTGAGAATCGCCTCAGGCCCATGTGGAAGTGGCAGGGCGAGTTGAGAAGCTGGTGTAGTTCTTTTCCCAAACTCCTGGGTCTGTCTTAAGTACCAGGAACAAGTAGCCACTCCCTTCTTGTCTCCCCTACAGAGATTGCCATGGAGCATTTTGTGAAGAAGGTGGAGGCAGCCCACTGTGCAGCCTGTGACCTCTTCATCCCCATGCAGTTTGGGATCATCCAGAAGCACCTCAAGACCATGGATCACAACCGGAACCGCAGGGTGAGTGGCCATAGGTGTCCTCCCTCGATCCTGTGGGTGGGCTGAGTGATGCCTCTCGGGAGGTCCTGTGATTATAACCTCTCCCTGCCGGTGACGAACTGCAGCAGAGGCAGGGCAGCTAGATGCGAACATTTCCGGCCCAGAGCAGTCAGCACAGCTACACAGACGGGTGGGAGATAGGGACTGCCTGGGAGAAGGTGACATCAGAACTGGACCTTAAGGAGCAGCACACTGTGGGATATGAGGATCCCCGTGTTATAGGGGCCAACAGCCAGACTGGGTTCAGAAACCAAACAGAGGAGTGTACGGTGCAGGCGTTGTCGGAGGAGAGGGTTTGACTTTGGGGTTCACGAGGGTTGCACTGAGGGGTCTGGCTCGCTCCTGTAGGCAGCGAAGTTAGTCCTGGGGGAGGAACAGGATTAGAGTTGGCATTGAACTGAAGACGTCAGTTCTCAGTGCAGTGATTCTCAACGGTGGGACACGGTTGGTGGTCACAGAAACTCGAGATTGGGAAATGCTACCAAGAGGCCTGGAAAGATAAGGAAAGTGTCCATTGGCTTTGGCAGCAGAGAAGCTTCAGATTCTTGGGTTGGGAACTCGCAGAGATAGGGAGAGAGAAGATTGCAGGGGACAGAAAGTGTACATGGCATTAAAACTTCTGGAAAATGCAGGGGAAATGAACGATAGTTAGGCCGGGCGCCGTGGCTCACGCCTGTAATCCCAGCACTCTGGGAGGCCGAGGTGGGTGGATTGTTTGAGCTCAGGAGTTCGAGACCAGCCTGAGCAAGAGCGAGACCTCATCTCTACTAAAAATAGAAAGAAATTAGCTGGACAACTAAAAATATATAGAAAAAATTAGCCGTGCATGGTGGCACATGCCTGTAGTCCCAGCTACTTGGGAGGCTGAGGCAGGAGGATGTCTTGAGCCCAGGAGTTTGAGGTTGCTGTGAGCTAGGCTGATGCCACAGCACTCACTTGGGCAACACAGTGAGACTCTGTCTCAAAAAAAAAAAAAAAAAAATGAGTGATAGTTAGCGAAATATAAACTCAAAATTGATCCTAAAAGAAGTAAAGAAAAGAAAAAGCCGTAACAACTTGTAACCATCGAGGGGTTTTGAAGGGTGATGAAAGATACTTAGAAGGCACCACAGTAGTTGGTTTATAGAGATAATTTTAATGCAATTTGAATACTATTTAAAATTCTAGAGTAGTGTAGGTGTCTCTGGCTAAGTACTGGCTGGCATGCCTCCCTCCCCAACAACTCCTCCAAAAGAAGAAAATTCCAGACCATAGAAATGAATGGAAAGCGTCTAATTATTATTATTACTGCTTTGGGGGGTTTTTTTTGTTTGTTTTTTGTTTTGTTTTGTTTTGTTTTTTGAGATAGGTCTTGTTATTTTGCCTAGGCTGGGCTCGAACTCAGTTTTCCCACTGAAGCCTCTTGAGTAGCTGGGACTGCAGGTGCATGCCCCTGCACCCAGCTGTTTATTATTGCTTTTGATAGCAACTTAACTGAGCCGTGACTCACATACATGCAATTCACTCATCATGGGTGCACAGCTCAGTAGTGTGTAGTGTGTTCAGAGTTCTGCAGCCATCCCACAATCAGTTGTAGCACATTTTCATCACCTCAAGAAGAATGTGTATCATTTAGCTCTCACCGCCCCCACCAACCTTTCATCTTCCCGCAGCAGTAGACAACTACTACGCTTGTCTCTATGTGTTGCTTATTATGGACATTTCGTGTAAATGGGAATCACATAATAAATGGAATAAATGTGTGGTCTTCTGTGATTGGCTTCTTTCACTGAGCATAATGTTTTCAAGGTTCATCCACACTGTAGCTAGCATGTATCAGAACTTCATTCCTTTGTGTGGCCTGTTATTCCGTTGTATAGATATGCCATGTCTTGTCCATCTGTTTGAGCGTTTGGGCTATTTTCAACTTTGGCCATTATGAATGATGCTCTTAGGCACATATGTGTGCAGATTTTTAACTCCTTGGGGTGTTGCCAGACTGTTCTCGAAAGTGGCCGCACCATTTTACATTTCTGCCAGCAGTGAGTGAGTGTTCTGATTTGCCCACATCTTCGCCAACACTTGTTATTACCTGACTTTTTGATCTGGCCATCCTAGTGGGTAGGAAGTTGTATCTCATTGTGGTTTTCAGTTTGCATTTCCCTGGTGACTGACTAATGGCATCTTTTCATGAGCTTGTTTTTGCCATCTGTATAACTTTGGAGAAATGTCTATTCAAGTTCCTTTGCCTATTTTTAAACTGTGTTGTCTTTTTGAGTTGCTAGAGTTCTTTACATATTCTATTAACAGATACAAGTCCCTTATTTGATGTAATTTGCAGATGTTTTCTCCCATTCTGTGGGTTTTCACCTTCTTAATGTGTCCTTTGCTGCATAATAGTTTAATTTTTATTAAGTCCAATTTAATCTATTTTTCTTTTATTGCTTATGCTTTGGGTGTCATAACCAAGAATCCATTGATAAATCCAAGGTCACAAGATTTACCCCATGTTTTCTTCTAAGAGTTTTATGGTTTTAGCTTTTGCAGTTGGGTCTTTTTTTTTTTTTTTTGACTCTGTTGCCCGGGTAGAGTGCTGTGGTGTCAGCCTAGCTCACAGCAACCTCCAATTCTGGGGCTCAAGCAATCCTCCTGCCTCAGCCTCCCAGGTAGCTGGGACTACAGGCATGCGCCACCATGCCCGGCTAATTTTTTCTGTTTTTAGTAGAGACGGGGTCTCACTCTTGCTCAGGCTGCTCTTGGACTCCTAACCTCAGGTGATCCTCCCGTCTCGGGCTGTGATTACAGGTGTGAGCCACCACACCTGGCCTACGGTGAGGTCTTTGTTCCATTTGAGTTAATTTTTTTATATGCTCTGAGATAAGGATCTAACTTCATTCTTTTGCATGTGGAAATTCAGTTCTCCAAGCACCATTTGAAAGGGAAGGAAAAGGACTGTTTTTCCCCCATTGAGTGATCTTGGCAGCCTTGCTGCAGTTCAGTGGACTAGAGCTACAGGGATTTATTTCTGGACTCTGAATTCTGTTCAGTTCTAAATATCTATCTTTATATCTATCCTTATGCCAGGTGGTATTGTAGCTCTGTAATAAGATTTGAAATCAGAAAGTGCAAGTCCTTCAACTTTGTTCCTCTTTTTCAAGATTGTTTTGGGCCGGGTGCCGTGGCTCACGCCTGTAATCCTAGCACTCTGGGAGGCCGAGGCGGGAGGATTGGTCAAGGCCAGGAGTTCGAGACCAGCCTGAGCAAGAGCGAGACCCCGTCTCTACTAAAAATAGAAAGAAATTAATAGGCCAACTAAAAATATAGAAAGAAAAAATTAACTAGGCATGGTGGTGCATGCCTGTAGTCCCAGCTACTCGGGAGGCTGAGGCAGAAGGATCGCTTGAGCCCAGGAGTTAGAGGTTGCTGTGAGCTAGGCTGACGCCACGGCACTCTAGCCCGGGCAACAGAGTGAGACTCTGTCTCCACAAAAAAAAAAAAGATTGTCTTGGTTATTCTGTGTCTCTTGAGTTTCCATGTGAGTTTTAGGATCAACCTGTTAATTTCTCCAAAGAAGCCAACTGGTATTCTGATAGGATTGGGGTCAATGTCTAGATCAGTAAGTATTTTATTCTTTTGGATATTATTATAAATGGAATTTTCTTAATATTTTTGGATTGTCCTTTGCATGTGTATAAAAATAGTATTTTTTTTTTTAATTTTGTAGACAGTTTCTTGCTGTGTTGCCCAGGTTGGCCTCAAGTGATTCTCCCACCTTGGCCTCCCAAAGTGCTGAGATTACAAGTGTGAGCTACTGTGCCCAGCCTAAAAATACTATTCTTTTTTGTATATTGATACTATGTCCTACAACCTCACTCTGACCCATTAGTTTTTAATAATATTTAATTTAATAATATTTAAACTAATGTTTATTCTGTTTTTTATTGGATTTCTTGGGATTTTCTATATATAGTATCAGTCATCTCAAATAGAGTTAGTTTTTCTTCTTTCCAATCTGGATGCCTTTATTTCTTTTTTTTACTTAATTGCCCTGGCAGGAACTTCCAGTACAGTATTGATTAGAAGTGGTGAGAGCAGATCTTTGTCTTGTTTTTGATCTTACAGGGAAAAGCACCAGTCTTCACCATTAAGTGTGACGTTAGCTGCAGGTTTTCCATAGGTGCACTTCTTTGGGTTGAGGAAGTTCCCTTGTATTCCTATTTTGTTGAGTGTTTTTATCCTAAAAAACTGTTGGATTTAGTTAAAAGCTTTTTCTGAATCTATTGAGATGATTATGTAGTTTGTGTTTTTTATTGTATTGCCATTGTATATTATGTTAATTGATTTTTGGATATCAAACCACCCTTATATCCCTGGGATATATCCTACTTGGTCATAATATATATTTTTATATGTTTAGATTGCTTTTGCTAGTATTTTGTTGAGAATTTTTATATCTTTACTATAAGAGATAGTGGTCTATAGTTTTGTTGTGATGTCTTTTGGTATCAGGGTAATATAGGCCTTAAAGAATGAGTTAGGAAGTTTTTCTTCTTCTTTGGATTTTTTGGAAGAGTTTGTCAAGTACTAGTATTAATTTTCTAAGTGCCAGGTAGAATTTACCTGTGAAGCCACGTGGGCTTGGGCTTTTCTTTGTAAGTAACTTATTTATTACTAATTCAATCTCTAATTGTAGTGTATTGTAGTGTATTCACATTTTTAAATTTTTTTGAGCCTGTTTTAGTAGTTTTGTGTCTTTCCAGAAATTTGCTCATTTTGTCTAAATTGCCTAATTTATTGGCATCTAAGTTGTTCACAGTATTCCTTTATAGTCCTTTTTATTTCTGTAAGGTAGGTAGTGTTGTCGCCTCTTTATATCTGCTTCTAGTAATTTGAGTCAAGAAAGTCAGACTCCTGAGTAGCTGGGACTATGTATGTGTGCAGCCACAGACGGCTCTCATTCCAGAATGTAGGCATGGCTGGGCGAGGTGGTGCTCACCTGGAGTCAGAAGCAAAAGGATTACTTGAGGCAAACCTGGGCAACATAGTGAGATCCTGTCTCCAAAAAAAAAGGGCAAAAATAAATGTAGGTATAGCTACAGCTATAAGTTTTTCTCTGAGTACTACTTTTCCTGCATTCCATAAGTTTTGTTGTTTAATTATATGTTATTTGTGAATTTTCCAGATTCTTTCTGTTCCTAATTTCTAGTTTTATTCCATTTGGTTGGAAAACATACATTGTATTATTTCAGTCCTTTTCAATTTATTAAGATTCGTTTTATAGCCTAGCATATGTTCTATCCTAGAGAATAGTGCTTGCTCACTGACAAGAGTATATATTTTGCTATTGTTTGATGGAGTGTTCTATAAATCTGTCTTATATCTAGTTGGTTTGTGATGTTCAATCCTTTTATTGTTGATCTTCTGTCAAATTGTTCTATATGTTACTAAAAGTGGAGTATTGAAATCTATTATTATTATTATTATTATTTTTTGACAGAGTCTCACTCTGTTGCCTGGGCTAGACTGCAATGGTGTCATCATAGCTCACTGCAACCTCAAACTCCTGGGCTCCAGCGATCCTTCTGCCTCAGCCTCCTGAGTAGCTAGGAATATAGGCACGTCACCAAGCCCAGCTAAATTTTTAATTTTCTGTAGAGATGGCATCTCGCCATGTTGCCCAGGCTGGTCTTAAACTCCTGAACTTAAGCGATCCTCCCACCTCGGCCTCCCAGAGTGCTAGGATTACAGGTGTGAGCCACAGCGCTCGGCCTGTTGAGCTTTTTTGATGTGTAAAGTTCTTCATCAGACATGGGAAGTTTTCAGCCATTATTTCTTCAGATTTTTTTCCTGCTCTTTTCTTTTTCCTCTGTGCTGGTGTTCTCATTAAGCATGTGTTGGATCACTTAATGGTGTGTCACGATTTGTCTGAGACTCTATTCTTTTTTTCCTCTGTGTTCTTCAGATTGTGTAATCTCTATTGATCTACAAGTTCACTAATTCTTCAAATCTGTTGAGCCCTTCTAGTGAATTTTGCATTTCAGTTATTGTACTTTCTAGCTCCAAGGTTTATATTTTCTTTTTATTATAATTTCTATCTGTTTAATGAGACAGTGAGTTGTTATACCTTTTACTTCTTCAGGCATTTAGTTCTTTAAACATATTTATAATTGCTACATTGAAATCTTTGTTAAAGCTGACATTGGTCACTGTCCCAGGCAGTTTCTGTTAATCAGCTGCTTTTTTTCTGTGTGGGGGTCAGAGTTTTCTTTGGATGTCTCATAATATTTTGTTAGAAACTAGAATGTCTTAGAACAGCGGTCCCCAACCTTTTTGGCACCAGGGACCAGTTTCATGGGAGACAATTTTTCATGGACCAGAGTGGGAGCAGTTTTGGTATGACTCAAACGCATTTATCGTGCAGTCAAACCTCTCTGCTAATGATAATCTGTATTTGCAACCGCTCCCCAGCGCCAGCACCAGTACCACCGCCTCAGCTCCACCTCAGATCATCAGGCGTTATATTCTGGTAAGGAGCGTGCACCCTAGATCCCTCACAAGCGCAGTTGACAGTAGGGTTCGCGCTCCTCTGAGAATCCAGTGCAGCTGCTGATCTGACAGGAGGCGGAGTTTATGCAGTGATGGCAGCAATGGGGAGCAGCTGTCAGTAGAGACGGAGCGTTGCTGGCTTGCCCAGCGCTCCCCTCCTGCTATGTGGCCTGGCTCCTAATAGGCCAGGGACCTGACTGGTCCACAGCCCAGGGGTTGGAGACGGCAGTCTTAGAAAATTCGTTGCGGCTCAGGGTACTCAGGATACTGGTCTGTCCCTCCCTGACCCAGGGTCTTGTCTGTTTGTTCAGTGACTAGCCAGATTCTTGTAGTGAAGTCTCTTTTGTCTCACGCAGTGTGAAGCTCTGATGTTGTGCCTTGGCCAAGGAAGCCATAGGCATGTGCACAGTCACCCTGGGATGACAGTGGTTTTGGCAGGAGTGCCTCTCATCCCAGAACACACTCCGCTGTTAAACTCCACTAATTGCTAGCTGACTGCTCTATTGTTTTCAACAATGTCTTGGGGCATAAATTGTTTCCCAGTCTGATCCAATTAAATCTGGGCTCCTTCACAGGGATGGTTTTTGAGGTTATTGTCTGAGATTTATTCTGAACCCAGGGATGCTATCTTGGTTGCTTTACCGGTTCTATCTGGTAATTTAGCTGACCTGTGGTTTAGCTTGTATCACTATCAGATCTATCAGTCTCCTTTTAAAATTTCTTTTCTCTGCACCCTCCATTGTTTTGGGAGAGGTTTTTTTTTTTTTAGAGACAGAGTCTCACTCTGTTGCAGGGCTAGAGTGCCGTGGCGTCAGCCTAGCTCACAATAACCTCACACTCCTGGGCTCAAGTAATCCTGCCTCAGCCTCCCGAGTAGCTGGGACTACAGGCATGTGCCACCATGCTCAGCTAATTTTTTTCTATTTTTGTTGCCCGCCTGATTTCTTTCTATTTTTAGTAGAGACAGGGTCTTGCTCTTGTTGAGGCTGGTCTTGAACTTCTGACCTAAAGCGATCCTCCCGCCTTGGCCTCCCAGCATGCTAGGATTACAGGCATGAGCCACCACGCCTGCAGGAGAGTCTTTAATCTCAATTCCCTACACTCTTACAAATGAAGTCAGTTCCTTTTAGAAAAGACTGGGAGCTCACCCTTTTAAGATCCAGCTCTATCCCTGGGCAAAATCTGTGAGCCAAGGCTATAGGGATGGGGACAGTGGAGTGCTTCACTTTGAGTGACTCTCCTGCTTTAGGAGAGAAGAACGGGGAGGTGTGGTGGGCTATAGAGTCTGGTGTTACCTTGCCGCTCCTGGCATGGGACCTCCACTTTATAAACAAGCCAGAGCCAGGGCTCTGTGGGCCTCAGTGTTCTTTGCTTGCCATGCCCAAGGCCAAGCTTCCATTCCATGTGTCGGGGCTGGGTAGGAGATATGAGCCATTACCTCTTAGCTGTACTTGCTGAGAACTTAGCCTCAGCAGCAGGTAGGTGGGGGCAGGATAAGAAATGCTGACATCCTGCTCTTCCTGGAAAGATACCATAGCCCTCTGCTGAGAGCTGGGTGGAGTGGGCAAGCCCGTCATCTTGGCTATACCACCTCCAGTGGAGTTCCCATCACCCAGAGCTGGATGATGCAGGGAGGCAACAAGTCATGTTTCAAACACCACGACTCCCATTTTTCTTTTGGGTTTTAGTAACTTTTCCTCATTAAATATTTCTTCATTTGCTGTATATCCTTCAAAACATTTCCAGAGACTTAAATGCTTGGTTTTTTTTTGTTTTTGTTTTTTTTTTCCAGTTTCACTAGGTGGTGGGTCCATACTAAAAGGCACTGGTCTCCTCCTCCCCACCCAGGGTCTTGTTGCTGTATTTGCTTGTCTATTTGATTAGTGCCATGCTAGAAGTCTATCCTCTCTAATATTTAGAAAGCTTTTTTAACCTTAATTCCAAAAATCTGATAAAGATTATGTAGATTAGTTTATTAAAGATACAAGGCCAGGTGTGGTGGCTCACCCCTGTAATCCCAGCACTTTGGGAGGCGAAGCAAGATGGGAGGATTGCTTGAGGCCAGGAGTTTGAGACCAGCCTAGGCAACAGAGTGAGATCCTGTCTCTACAAAAAAATAAAAAATATTAGCCCGGTGTGGTGGCATGCACTTGTAGTTCAAGCTACTCAGGAGGCTGAGGCAGGAAGATCGCTTGAGCCTAGGAATTCAGGGTTACAGTGAGTAACCATGCCACTACACTCCAGCCTGGGCAAGAGAAAGATATAAAACTGCTAAATAAAATATTAGTAATTATCAATCTAGTAGTGATTCATATGTATAGTTGTAAGTGGGGTTTGTTTCTGGAATGCAAGGATGGATCGATAAGAAATCTAATTCTGCTTTTTACCAGGTGCGGTAGCTCATGCCTGTGTTCCCAGTGAGCTATGAGCATGTCACTACACTCCAGCCTTGGTAACAGAGCAAATCTGTATCTAACACACACACACAAAAAATCTAGCTACTTATTATTGGTGTAAAATACAGTGTATGAACACTATGTGCAAATGTGATTATGTTCTTAAAAAGCTGAATGGTTCCAGCAAAATTCTCCCAGAGTTAATAGAATATTAAAGTTTTATAATACATTGTAGAATTAAGTCTAACAGTAGCCAAGAAGATTATACAAAGGGCAGTATTGAGTTCAGAGACTTGCTTTAGCAGATATTAAAACTTATTAAAAAACCACTGTATTTAAAAACAAAGAAGTCATATTGACACTGTAATAAAACAGTGGAACCAGAATAGTCTACCAAAAGATCCTAGTATGTTTTAGAACTTAATATTTGTTAAAGTTGGTACAGATGCCTTATCTGAAACGTTAGGACCAGATGTTTCTGAATTAATTTTGGGGTTTCAGAAAGACAGTATGGTAAAAATACTGACCTCTCTAGCAGGATCTGGGAAAATGCCCGGTTGCTGAATCAATAAGTAAAGTGACTTACATAAGTAGGGTAAATTAAAATGGCATAAAAATGTAACTGTCATTTCATTTTTTGCCACCAGATGAGTTTTGAGGAAAACTTTTGTTTTCTAGTGCCTTTTGGATTTCAGATTTATAGATAAGGGATTAACAGAGGTATATGCTAATTGAGTAGGAAAATAGTGGTTTATGTTATAAATTTCCGGAACGTTAGACCCCCTGTCTCATACCATAAACAGGTTGAGTATCCCTCATCTGAAAATGTGAATTTTGGATTTTTGGAGTAGGGATACCTGGCTGGTAAGTATAATGTAAATATTCCAAAATGCAAAATCCAAAACACGTCTGCTCCCGAGCATGGTGGATACCGAATCTCAATCTGTATTAGATTCCAGAAATTTTAAATGTGAAAAATCAAGATTTGAAAATATTTAGAAGATTGTTTACCTTGAGCAAGCCAGGAAACCCAAAGGCCACAAAGGAGTTGACCTCATAGCAACACTAGGCACGCAGCCCTGCCTGCATATCAGAGTGCTCAGAGTCGCTGGTGGGCAGGGAAGTGCCAAGAGAAGCAGCATACATTCTTTTCTTTCATCCGCAGTAAAAACACCCAGCAGTGTGATAATATCCAGTGTTCTTGGGCAGGCAAGAGGACTGGTTCATTGATTTAATGCAGGCGGAGGAAGCATGACCTGCAAATTTTTTGCTGAGTAATTGGGCACTATCACCTTGGGGAACCTGTCTGGTTAGAATTAAAAACACCTACATGGAACTATATAAGCTTATTCTGGTGTTGTTTGGTTGTTGTTGGGAAAATCTGGAAACAATGTAAACGTGCCTCAGTTGGGAGAATTTGTGGTGTATCCATCTCTGGGCATCTGTAGGGGAGGATGATGTGTTGGCAAGTGAGAAAGAGTTGCTGAGGAACAGGTCTGTGGGTCTGTAGTAGTGTGTTAGTTGTGTATCTTTAACTTGAGGTCTCTTAGTACTTTCCTCCAATCATAGAAAAACCGTGTAAAGAAATAGATGAAGGTGGAGGAAAGGAGTGGAAAGATCCAGAGATGGCTTTCTGAAACATGCAGATACAGTTGGCTGGGGCTCAGTAGGGTTCCTGGCAGTGGGCTCTCCCGCCTCAGCAAAAATAGCTTTATCATCCTTTCTCTGCTTACGGTTTATAATGATGAAAGTGAGATTTGCCTGTGCTCCCACCACTGAGCAAGTGACCCAGCATGTTGGTGTAAATCCTTCTAGCCAAAATGGCTCTGGACCACTATACAGCCTGCCCATCCCACACCTCTCTTACTGTGCCAGTGGAGAGATGGGTCTGATTTTAAGGGGTTGCTTGGTGTTCTTTTGAATGTACGATTTATTTACTTCCCCACTGAAGAACATTTAGGTGCTTTCCTACTTTTCACCACTACAAGCAGTGTGCATGTATATTTCCAGTTCTTAAACTTGGGATAGGTTCTGGGAAGGAATTTCTAAGACAAATTTTTATTTTTGATAACATTCTATCAAACTGCTTTCTAAAACGTATATAAACAGTTGACCCACCCAGCAGAGATGTGTCTCTTCAACCTTGCTTTACTGAGAATAATTCTTCATCCTTGGAATCCTATGGGTAAAAGGACAGGTATCATTTAATTATACTCTGAGACATTTGCATTCCTGCTTTTAGGTCTTCCTGTTGACCGCATAGTGCTCTTTGCCTATTAGGGCAGCTGGCTCCTTGCACACTTGGCTTCAGTAGGTTTCTTAATTTGTTCACTGTTTATAGTTTTTATGTAAGCAAATTGGATTTCTGCAATACAGCTGTAAAGATAACACACTGTATTTTTAATCAATCGCATACAGTAAGTATGGCGTGGAAGGATAGGGCATTTATCAGATCAGGTCGTGGTTCCATTCATTGGCGGGGCTGAACCCCTGGTGGAGGTGCGCAGGTATGGGGGTCCCCTTTGATCTGGCGGGGCGGGGGTGGGGGCTTGTAGGGCACCCCGAGCAGCCTCTCCAGCCCCTTCTGCCCTGTCCGCAGCTCATGATGGAGCAGTCCAAGAAGTCCTCGCTCATGGTGGCCCGCAGCATCCTCAACAACAAGCTCATCAGCAAGAAGCTCGAACGCTACCTGAAGGTGAGGTGCAGGCCCCGGCCGTTCGGGTCCCCAGCTTCATCCCGCACGTCCTGCTCCCTTCAGCGTCCGCCTCCCTCCCCGCAGGGCGAGAACCCTTTCACCGACAGCCCCGAGGAGGAGAAGGAGCAGGAGGAGGCGGAGGGCGGCGCCCTGGACGAGGGCTTGCAGGCCGAAGCGGCGGGCGTTGCGGAGGGTGCGGAGGGCGCGCCGGCGCAGCCCCCAATGCCCCCAGAGCCGGCCCGCGGGGCCGCGTCGCCGCCGCCGCCGCCCCCCCCGGAGGAGGAGGAGGATGCCGTGCCCCTGCTGGGAGGGGCGCTCCAGCGCCAGATCCGCGGCATCCCGGGCCTCGACGTGGAGGACGACGAGGAGGAGGGCGGCGGGGGCGCTCCGTGACCCGGGCCGGGCCGGGCGGGGCCTTGTGGCCGAGGCTGGAAGCCGACCTTAATAAAGTTTTTCCCTCCCCACCGCGGTTGGCAGTCACTGTGTGGCGCGGGAGGGCGGGGGTGGGCGCGGCGGGCGCGCCTGCGCACGGGCGGGCGGGCTGGGCGCCGGGCTCGACCGCAGCTCCGAGACGCCGTGGACGCCACCCTGCGCAAGCGGAAGGGCTGCCGAGGGGCCGGGGCGGGTCCTTCGTGAAGGTCAGCCAATGGCAGCGCGCGGAGGCGGTGACGTGTGCGCCCGGTCTTCCAGTAGCGGGCGGCGGGAGGTGCGTTGAACGCATGCGTCCCGTGGCAACCTAGAAAAAGGGGCTGCTGGCGGGCCGCGGAGACATGGAGCAGGGTTACGGAGGTTTGTGTCCGCTGCGTGGCGCGGGGAGGGGCGGGGAGGGCTCGTGCGGGCGGTGCCGCCGCCGCCAGTCAGACGGCCGCCGGCCGGGGCCTTCGTCCCGAGCGCGGTTGCGGCAGGTCGGCCCTGCGGAGAGGCGGCCGCGCGCGCGCGCCCCGCTCATTGGGCCTCGGCGCCGTCGTTCCCGGGGAGCCGCGTGTGGATTGGCCGGCGGGGCCGGAGGAGGCGGGCGCGGCTCGGCGGCGGGCGCTGCGGCGGGTTTTGGGGGGCGCCTTGGGCCGTCCGGACCGTTTTCGCCCGCAGCCGCGGCGCGGCCCGGGCGGTCGGCGTTCGCACCCCGCCTTCCTCTTCTGCCGACGCCACAAAATGGCGGCGCCGGGGGCGGGGCTACGGTGGGTCCCGGGGTCCGGCGGGGCCGCGGCCGGCTCTCGGGGCCCGAGGCGCCTGTCCCGGAACTGCGCTGGCGGCGCGGGGCCGGTCCCTTATCTGCGGGGCATGCGTGCCGGCCCGGGGCGCCGTCGGGGCGCCTGGCGCTTGCGGGCTGTGGGAGGCAGAGACCGGCGCGGAACGAGACCCTGAGAGGCAGATGCTGAGTGTTCTCTTGTGCAAAGCTGGAAACTCGGTGTGCCTTAGGCCTGGTCACAGGTCGGCCGTTCTCCTTTAGGCAGCCCCTCGTGGTGGCCTCAGGGAGCCAAAGGGCTACGTGGGAGGGAACGTGCCTTTTCCCCACTTGGCCTCAGTGCCTGCCGACCGTCGGACCGACCTTTGCGAGCTTCCTGCTCCCAGCCTCTGGGGTCAGAGCCTCCTGGGAGGCCTCTGCTCTGTGCTAGAAGCCAAGTTTACCCGCAGAGAACAGTTGGGACATGCGGTTGGGGTTTGTTCGGTTGCAGAGGCTAGGGGAGACTCAGAGCTTGAGAGGCGGCAGAGTAGCAGGATCCTAGCATAGCAGCAGGGATCGCGGAAACAGAGGTCCCAAGGTGAGACCATGCGTGGTGTGTTTTGGGTGTCAGCTGGCTCCTAGGGGAGGCTCAGCCTGCCTCTCCCAGCCTTCTGCAGTCTGGATCTCCCCATTCTTGGGCTTCCCTCGCATCGGGTCTTCCTGCAGGTGCTCTATTCCTTTCTTATGCCCATGGTTTGGAGAGGTTCCCCCCACCCCGAAAACCTTTCAGACTTAGTGAAGATACTGCAGCCTCTGACTTTTCTGTCTCGGGGTGTTTTGAGGTTAAGTGAGTAGTGTGTGCCGCTCAGACCAGTCTTAGAGAGAAGCAGTCGGGGCTGTGAGGTTGGTCGGTTGCTGTTGGAATCTGCACCCTGCCTGCCCTTCTGCTGCGGGGCTGTGGAAGGCTGTGTAGTGTGACAGGGAGGGCTGGGTGTACGTAGCCTGCAGAGGTGAGCAGAGGGGAAACCCTGGATCAAGTCCCCTAACTCTCCCTTGTCTCTGAATAGCATGGGGGACAACAGTGTTTGCTGAGTGCCTGCCATGTGTTGGCACACGTCAGGCACTCGGCTAGTGGTGGGTGTTGTTCTGGTAAGGGGGACAGAAATGTATTCTTGTTTCATCAAAGTGAGATCATTTGACAGGCATGAGTGGCCTCTTGTGCCCAGCTCTGTGCTGGGCTCCAGGGACACGGAAATGAAGAAAGCACAGTTCCCACTCTCCTGCCTGGAGGGCCCAGACAGACGCTGCTATGGTGGGGGGTCTTGAGGAGTGAGGAGTGTCGTCTGCTGCTGCTGTAGGGCCAGGGCAAGCCCTGGGGCTCAAAGGCCCAAGGGAGCAGTGGAGGAAGTGAGGCCCAAAGAGGAACAATTTATGTCACCCAAGTTCATCTCCAGTTACGGGGTCCTGGTGGTGGTCTGAGCGGGTTCCCCAGCCGCGTAGTGGCTGGGCTAAACAGGATGGGGGACTGTGCCCTTAATGCTGAGTGGCCGGTCCTGGGTCATCAGTTGTGGATTGAGGCTTGGAGGGGTGAGCGCCTCAGCCAAGGTCTCACCACATGGCAGAGCTGACTTCTAAGCCCGCTCCCCTCCCTTCTTTTTTTCTGCTTTGGCCTCAGCCCGGTGGAGCGTGGGGATGCAGTCAGCCAGCTGTGGGGTGGCTTTTACAGGGGGATGGTGTCGTGGTTATACTGCCTTGTCCCGAGGCTAGCACCAAACTCCTGCAAGGAGATCTCCTTATGCGTTTTACAGACGGGATCTTAACTCACAGAATCTTCTTTTCCCAGGCTATGGGGCGTGGAGCGCAGGACCTGCCAACACCCAGGGTAAGTGGGCCCTGCCTTGGAGGTGAGGCGTGGGCGTCTCCCACACCCCAGGCTGAACCTCCTGCTCATTGGAGTAAAGCGGAAGTAGTAGGCCGGGGGTCAGCAAACCTTTTCCGTAGAGGGTCAGATAGTAAATATCTTTGGCTCTGTGGGCTACATAGTCTCTAGTACGAAAGCAGCCATAGATGTGTTAAGGAATGGGCGTGGCTATGTGCCCGTAGTTACTAATGGGCATTGAAATTTGAAAATCATAATTTTTGCATGTCGTGGAATACTTTGTTTTTGGTAAAATATTTTTATTGTTTTATGGTAAGTAAATAGCTGAGGATATAACCAAACATTTTTACTTGCTGTAATTAGTAGACTACTTTTTAGTGCAGCTTTAGATTTATAGAATTTGCCTGATAGTAGTAAGAGTTCTGTACGCCTACCCCACCTCCACCCCAGCGGTGTTTTCTTTTATTCAGGTCTTGCATTGGTGCGATACATTTGTTACAATTAATAAGCCGGTGTGGATAGGTAATAACGATAATCTGTAGTTTACATCAATGTTTACTTTGTGTCATATAGTTCTGAGTTTTGACAAAAGTATAAGTGGTGCATCTCACGTCAAAATTCATCTGTCACTGAATATTCTTTGAAATTCCCCGCCCCCCCAACCATTTAAAAAATGTGAAATCCATTCTTAGCTCAAGGGCTGTACGGAAACAGGCAGTGGGCTAGATCTGGCCCAGGGGCCTTTTGCTGACCCCCACTCTGGAGTCTGGACCGTGATGCTGAGCTTGTTTGGGGGACCAGAATGTGCTCTCCGGTGGCGAGGCACCAAGGGGGGCGGGTTGCTCTTCTCGGCATCACCGGGCCTCCCAGGAGGAGGCTTTCCAGGTCTCTCGTGCACGTGACATCCCCTTGCTCAGTCGAGTTGAGGACGTGCCTTCCTGTGCAGTTGGCAGCGCCTGAGCTCTGGCTCCTGGTGGGAACTGGCCCTTCACAAGGGCTCTGCCTGGGGCCCTGGACCGACTGGCCTCTCGGCTGGAGGCCCCCCGGGATGAGCTTCCTGGAGAGTGTGCAGTGTCCTTTCCCTTGCCCTGTTGGGGGAAGTCAGGCTCTCCTGGGAGAGTGGCTGTGACTCTGCTCAGCCAAACGTCCTGCAGGAGCGTGATAACAGGCAACCAGGGGTGCGTCCCTGAGCCACCACCCTGGGCTGTGGATGGCAGATGAGGTGACAGCTGGCCTTCGGTGGGGTGGTGTAGGGCGCCTTCATTCTGCAGACAGAGCTGTTGTGTGTTTTTGTTTTCCCTAAGGTGCATACGGAACCGGCGTGGCCGGCTGGCAAGGTGAGCCCTTCTGTGCGTCTGCAGGTGGGCAGCTGGGCCTCTGATCAGCCCCCAGTGGGTTGGGATACAGGCACTGCATCCTCCACCCTCGCTGTGCTCACACTCCTGAAGGCCGGGTGGGTCAGGCCGTCAGGGAGGATTGGCACGGATCTCCTGGCTCTGTTGCTGAGGGCACGGTCGGCCAGGGCTGCTGTTCGTAGCAGGAAGTGCCGTGGGGGGCTGAGGCCAGGGCGGCCTCCCGGGGGCTTGCTGGACAGGGTTGGGGCGGAGTGGCAGCCCTTTGTGGGGTCTGTCAATAGCCCGAACTGCCATTTCTGGGCTCTCAGCAACCTCTGGCTTTGCACAGAAGCCAGTCCTTGGTCTGGCACAGAAACGCTGCCGCTCAGTGCCAAGGCTGCCCTTCCTGTCGCGCCTCGGCAGGTCACGAGTGCAGCGTAAAGTGATGCCAGCAGTGCTCGGTCTCACGGCCCTCTCCCTTCTCTGGGTGGTGGGTGCTCCTCTCCAGAACCGTCCGCCACGGATGGGTCTCGTGGCTACTGAGGGCTGACTTGGCTCCTCCTCCCCGCCACAGGTTATGAAAACTACAGTTACTACAGCGCCCAGAACACCAGCGTTACCACGGGAGCAACCTACAGCTATGGCCCAGCCTCCTGGGAGGCCACCAAGGCCCATGATGGGGGCCTGGCAGCGGGGGGCCCTGCCCTGCACATGGCCTCTTTCGGCCCAGAGCCGTGCACCGACAGTTCGGACTCTCTCATTGCCAAGATCAACCAGCGCTTGGACATGATGTCCAAGGAAGGAGGCAGGGGCGGGAGCGGCGGCGGTGGGGAGGGCGTGCAGGACCGGGAGAGGTGATTATGGACCCGAGCCCTTCCCCTGGGACCCCATAGGCCTGCCTTTGTGCACTCGGGAGTGGGCACCTGTTCCTTGGGGAGGGCTCTTTCCCGCCCGTGTGTGGCATGGTTGAGTCGGGCTGTCATGGGCGTCACAGTAGGACGGTGGTGGGGCTTGGGGTGTGGCCGTCGGCCACGCTGCCCCAGACTCCCCGTCTGTGCACCAGGCCGCTCTCGTGGTCCAGGGCTCCATGCCCCTCACTCAGTAGTATTCAGGGGAGGGGGTTGGTCTGCTTTGCGTTCTGAGCATTTAGGTGGGGCGCGGAGCGGTTTCGTTTGCTCTTCTGAGCGTAGGGAGGTAGCTGGGCATTGAGGTTGTACCCAGGGAACGCAGAGGTGGGGGCCGGGCGGCCGGGGGGCCCCCAACCACTGCCGACAGCTGTGCTTCCCTCGCAGCTCCTTCCGCTTCCAGCCCTTTGAGCCCTACGACTCCAGGCCGTGCCTGCCTGAGCACAACCCCTACCGCCCCAGCTACAGCTACGACTACGACTTTGACCTGGGCTCCGACCACAATGGCAACTATGGTGGGCAGTACAGCGACTGCCGGGATCCAGCCCGAGAGCGGGGCCCCCTCGACGGCTTCGTGCGGGGCCGGGGCCAGGGTCGCTTCCAAGACCGGAGCAACCCCAGCACCTTCATGCGCGGCGACCCCTTCCTGCCGCCCTCGGCTTCCTCGGAGCCCCTGCCCACCGCTTGGAACGAGCTGAGCTTCGCGGGTGGCCGTGGCCTGGGTGGCCCCTCCCCGAGCAGGCCCCCTTCATCCCTCTTCTCCCAGTCCGTGGCTCCCGACTACGGCGCGATGGGCATGCAGGGGGCGGGCACTTATGACAACGCGCTGCCGTACGGATGTGGCCGGTCACAGACCCGGATGCGGGATCGGGATTGGGACCGGGTAAGCCCTCAGGAAGTTAGGTCGGGGCAACTTTGCTTTTCTCTTTAACAGCTTTATTGAGATAAAATTCCTACACCACGAGATTCACTCATTTGTAAGTGTACAATTTGGCTTTACTAAATCTGCCAGACCCTGCAACCATCACCATCACCACACTTTAATTTTAGAACATTTGTATCAAACCAAAAAGAAATCTCTGCCCATTAGTAACTCCCCATTCCTTCCCACCACCCCCTGACCGCCGCCAGTCTGCTTTCTACCTCTGTGGGTTTGCCTGTTGTGGACATTTCGGACAAACGGAATCGCATGACACGTAGCCTTTCGTGTCTGGCTTCTTTCTCTCAGCATGATGTTTCCTTCCGATGCCACATACATCGTCTCTCTTTGCTGTCTGAAGAGACCTTTTCTGCCTGTGTTCTCTGGTGTCTTCATGGTCTCTGGGGTTTCTTTTGACAGTCTGGGTAAGTGGTACATGAGATGTGCTTGTGTCCATAGCCCAGGAGGAGAGGGTTCGACCGCTTCGGACCAGACAGCATGGGCAGGAAACGGAAGCAGTTTCAGATTTATGAGGAGCCGGACGCCAAACTGGCCCGGGCTGACAGTGAAGGGGATTTTTCTGAAAACGGTATGCCCTGGGGCCCAGCGGGCCGGCTGCCCGCCCGGTACCTGGCCTGCCCTGTCCGTCCCATGGGCACTCGAGGGTGGCCTGTTTTGGCCCTGCTCCCTCACCCGCTCCGAGGCCAGGACAGACGGGCACTCTGGCCAGTGAGCTGGGGAGGGCAGAAACGGAACGGGGCCGCCCTCACGGCCTGACTTTTCCTGTTCCTTTGTGTCTGGCAGATGACGGAGCCGGTGACTTCCGGTCAGGAGATGAAGAATTCAGGGGTGTAAGTTCACCCTTTTCCAGTCACACCCCCAGCCCTTCGTGTCTAACATGGGATTTCTTCCTTCCTCGGTCGTTCTTCCTCACGGAGGGGCAGGAAGAACTGCCCCGGTAGACTCACCTCTTCCTCTGAGTGGTTTTTTTTTGTTTTGTTTTGTTTTTTTTTTTAGAGACAGGGTTTTGCTCTGTTGCCCA
The DNA here is from genome assembly GCA_963574885.1 of Lepilemur ruficaudatus. Classification (NCBI taxonomy): domain Eukaryota; kingdom Metazoa; phylum Chordata; class Mammalia; order Primates; family Lepilemuridae; genus Lepilemur; species Lepilemur ruficaudatus. Next base: position 94,325 of record CAUYRT010047423.1, read on the forward strand.
GTGGTGTTGTCCTGGCTCACTGCATCACTGCAGCTTTAAACTCCTGGGCTCTAGCGACCCTTCTGCCTCAGCCTCCCGAGTAGCTGGGACTGCAGGCGTGCGCCACCATGCCAGCTAATTAAAGTTTTTTCATAGAGACAGGGTCTGGTTATGTTGCCCAGGCCGATCTCAAACTCTTGGCCTCAGGCAATCCCCCTGCTTCAGCCTCCCAAAGCACTGGAGCCACGGCACCTGGCCCGCTGAGTGGACTTAGTACCTGGATTTGTAGCTCGGTTTCTAAGAGTTTTTCACCTGCAACGATCATTCCCTTCCCGAAAAGGCTCCCTGCCCGTCTCCCCAGCCGCTGCTGTGTCAGCCTGTTGGGCCCAGCTGCCAGGCTGGTGAGCACAAGGACTGTGGGCTGAGGCTGTCAAATACTGGAGGCGCGTTTGCCTCCAGCTCCGTGCCAGGTGCTAATGACTCATGTGTGCATCCTTCCATCCTCACAGCGAGGCCTGGGAGAGCAGCGTCTAAGGCTGGTTCTGAGCCAGGACCAGCCCAGCACCCTGCGCCCTGTGCAGATGCCCACCCAAGTGTCGGGCGTGGGGGGAGCCTGGCCACGGCAGTGTGGGAGGGCTCCCTCTAGGTGACAGCCTGGGGGCAGGCGGGGTACGGTGGCTCTTCCACCTTTCTGAGAGTCGTGCTTGTTCCCTCCTTGGGTTGCTTAGGTCTGGAGTCCGGGAGCCTTTGCAGCTCTACCTGTTGCTTCCTGGCCCTGACGCTCAGCCTCGCTGCCTGCAGAATCAGCTCTGCACGGTTACTCAGTTAGACGAGTCGTTTTTATCCATAGCTGGTTTCTTAAAATACTGGGTAAATGTCAACCAGTGCTCGAGAAACTTGGTGAAGCCCGTTTTCAACCAAGAACGTAGGAACCAGCACCCCACAGGTCAGGATTCCTTGCCCTACCGTTGGCGAGTGGGCTCTTCCATGCAGGTGGGCCTTTGCCACAGGGCGGGCAGTCCTGTCGCTCTAGAACGCACTGGAAGAGGGTGACTTTAAAAGCGTTGCCGTCACGGAATTCCGGAAGGCAGCCAGGAGTTGTCAATGGCACATGGGTTGGTCCCGAGGCACCAGGCTCGTCCTGGCAGACTGCAGCGCGTGTCTTGGTGGCACAGTGTCCTGGGTCTAGGACGAGACCGCCCAGTGGGCAGTGGCAGGGAGCTGGGCTGCTTGTGGAGCATTCTGGAAACTGCCTCACCACCCCACTTTGCATGTGCCCTTTTCCAGGAGGACGAGTTCTGCGACCCCTGGCGGCAGAGAGGTAGGCATCAACCCGCGTCCCTTGAGGCTCTCCCACGTCCGCCGGCCGCCCTGCACGCACGGCCCGGCTCCCGGCTGGGGGCTTAGATGGTCGGGCCGACCGCTCGGGCCGAGGAGGGGCTGTGGCCACCGCTGGGCCTGGCTAAGGCACTCGCCCGAGGCTCTGCTTCCAGGTGTCTGCGGCAGCATTTGCCAGAAACGGGTCCCTCTGCCTCACTTGGTACCGGCTGCGGATGGGGGGCAGCCGTCTCCGGGTGTCCACGACAGCTTGCGGTGGGAGGGAAGGGAGAGTCTCAGAAACAGAGCAGAGGCCCCCCAGCCCAGCCCATGTGCCTCCCCGCCCAGGGTGGGTCCCTGTACTGTCCTCTCCTGGGCTTCATTCTGCCCAGTTCCTCAGCTGCCAGCCCGGGGCCGTGCTTCGGCCTCTGTGTTGGGGACACCAGCAGCTGCAGCTCCCGAGCGCGGGGACAGAGAATGGAAACCTGCTGAGCTTGGGCGCACCCAGGCCCGCCAGATCCTCCGGCTGGTCCCTGCTCAGGAGACCTAAGGGTCCAAAGGAAGCGGCAGGAAGTGGCGACACCCCTTAGCGGGCGGTGGAAAAGCAGCCTGAGGGGCAGGGGCGGGGGTCTTGAGCTCCCCCAGAGGCCACTCGTCTCCCACCCTGGGTCCACTCCAGGGGTCTGCCCAGAGCTGGTTCCCGCGGGGATCGTAGCTGGCTCCTTCATGGCTCTGCTCCCTTATGTTCTGAAGGCTTTGGGCTCAGATGCTCCTTCTCTTGTGTTTTCAGGCTTAGACGACCCTCCGCGGTCCCCCCGCCCCATGTCCTGCAGCAGTTCTGCCCGTAGCATGGGACCACACCGAGCACTTAGCAGCTCGTGCGGCGGGGCAAACACTAAAGCAAAGGTGACATGTTTGTTGCGCGCAGGTCCTGCTACCTACCCGGGATGACTTTGCTATTAAACAGCAGTCATAGTTTCAGGCAGTGACCTCTTGCCAAAAACCCCACACGCCCTTTTGAGAGGCTTCTGAGCAGCGCACGCCGGTCGCCATCTTCGTGGGACAGTCTCGGGACTGGCACCAGGGGTAGGGGTTACAGTCCAGATGCTTATGCAACCTTTTTTCAGCATCCAGCCCTGGCCCTGAGCCTTGGGGACGCGGCCTGGCCTCGCGCTGGGACGCCGGCCGCGCACATGGCGCTGAGGAGCTCCTGCCCTGGCCCCGGGGACGGAAGGGAGGACCAGTCGGTCTCTTCCCACTTTTGCTTCTAGGATGGCTTCCCACGCAGCCCTGGGAAAGCCCTAGACTGACGGCTTTTGAGAGCGGAAGGTAGAGGTCGGGCCAGCAAGGACTGTGGGACCTGCTGAGGCCCTAGCTGAGACGAGGCTGGCGAGACGCTCGTCACGGCCGCCTAGAGGTGGGACGGAGGGCGGCAGAGCGGCTCTCGCTTCATTCCTGCCGCCTTCCAGCTGCTGCCTGTGCCCGGGGAGAACTGGCTTCTCTCCTTAAGTGATGCTGGGAGAAGACCCCACTGCAGGGTGTGAGCCTGGACAAGCAGGGCCCACGGTGCACCTGGGACGGGCAGGCCGCGTCCCTGGCCCATGCTGGGCTTCCCAGGCCATTGGGGGAGTGAGGTGACTCCTCTGGGTTCTCACCCGAGAGACCCGTCCTGTCAGGAGCCTGTGACGGTGCCTTGGTGTCCTGGCCCTGCCGCGTGGTGGAGGCAGCAGCCAAGCCACGGCGCCAGCAAGGCCCTGGAGCTCGGCTCCTCCGCGGGTCCCCCAGAGCAGCTCGCAGGAACTTGTCTGTTACAGGAGAGAAGGACGAGGAGGACGAGGAAGTGAAGAAGAGAAGAGAAAAGCAACGGAGGAGAGACAGGATGCGGGACCGGGCCGCCGACAGGTGAGGGCGGGCCCAGGGCCCCCGGAGGTGGCCGGGCCTGGGCACTGTCAGGCTGTGTCCCTGCTCCCTAAGGCAGAGGAGCCTGGTGTGGTCTGACCCCAGGCACAGTTCGGGAGCTGGAGCCAAGTCCACGGGAGACTCAGGAGATGAGTCAGGAGTGCGGGAAAGCCCCGCCTCGCTGGTGGGTCTGTGTGGCCTGGACATGCCCAGCAGGGGGCTCTGTTGCCCTCCAGCAGGCCTGAGGGGTGTTCCCGTCCCCTACTTTAGTGTCCAGCATCCCAGACAAGTGACCTTCATTCAGCAGAGCTGTTAAGAAGGCGCTTTGGGTACCTTGTTCTCGAGTTTGCCATAGCAGGTCTATGGGTCGAGAGAGGGTCCCGCCGTCAAGATTTTGTTCTGAAGTAGGAAACGCCTGCAAAAACGTCAAGCCCAGAGGGTGTCGGTGTGACCACGCCACACGATGCAGTCATCAGGTGGCTTCTGTCTAGAGGTAGACGTCCCCGGTGACCACGTGAGCGCCTGGGGAGTCCTCCACCCGAGGGCTCAAACGGGACAGCTGCCTGCGCAAAGTCATGCCGAGTGATACAGAAACCCATCGAAACCCTTGTTTTTAAAGAGATAAACGATGGGTACGGTAGATGTGTTTTCATGCCACGTGGGAATTGAGGTGACATTTTTCTAAAGAAACATTCAGGCTCTGCACTAGGGACTGGGGTCAGGAAGGGACTAGGAGGAGTGGTCACCGGGGTGGCATGCATGCCCGCCCCACCCCCTCTCTTCCGCAGCTTCCCAACGGCCTGTGCACAGGACCCGGCAGATTGTCCTCCTCACTCTTGTTGGGCGGCGGGGTGGGGGGGCATCCGCAGAAGTGTCTCATGGCGCTTAGCCGTTCGGAAGTCAGGCGATGGGGAGCCGGCAGAACTGCGGGTTCACGGGCGGAATCCCGAGGGCCTGCACCCTTACCCTAGGAGGGCCACAGCCTGCAGGGCAGAGCCAGGGAAAGAGCGCGCCACGGAGAGGCCTGGTCACTCCTCACCGTACGGCAAGGTTGCATTTGCCGCAGCCACAGAAGCTACGGGACAAAGGACCTGATGTTTTATGTGTAGAATGACAGGACGGGTCTTTATGTTGAGTGCCTTGGGAGAACTGGTCTCAGCGTATGTTAGTTTTGGATTGTGCAAGGTCTTTGGGAGTTTTCTCCTTCCCTAAAACGAGGTTGCTTTGTGTCATCCCACTGGCTGCAGAGACACTATGGGGTTAGATACTGGGCCCCCAGACCCCAGAGCAGTCAGCCAGAGCTTAGGAAGTCCATGGTTCTATTTTTTATTTTTTTGAGATGAGATCTTGCTCTGTCGCTTGGGCTAGAGTGCCGTGGCATCAGCCTAGCTCACAGCAACCTCAAACTCCTGGGCTCAAGCGATCCTCCTGCTTCAGCCTCCCAAGTAGCTGGAACTACAGGTGCCACCACCACACCTCCCTGATTTTTTCTATTTTTAGGAGAGATGGGGTCTTGCTCTTGTTCTTGCTCAGGCTGATCCTGAACTCCTGCCTCGGCCTCCCAGAGTGCTGGGATCACAGGCGTGGGCCACTGCGCCCAGCCGGGAGTCCACAGTTCTGACCCACTTTAGGGTGTTTTCTTAGGGGCCTTGGGGATGTCAGTAAATTGCCGTGTGAGTCATTTTCCAGAACATGTGTGAGGCTGCATTCCTGTTCTTCAGCCGGGGCAGCCTGGGGAGCACCCCCGAGGAGTCCAGTCTCGGTTCAGAAACTGCTTTCCATTTGCATTTCTGCTCTGCCCAGAGAGGGGCTGGCCCTCCCCACCTCACTGCTCTCCTCACCTCCTTCCCCAGGATCCAGTTTGCCTGCTCCGTGTGCAAGTTCCGGAGCTTTGACGATGAAGAGATCCAGAAGCATCTGCAGAGCAAGTTTCACAAAGAGACGCTGCGGTTTATAAGCACCAAGCTACCCGACAAGACGGTGGAGTTCCTGCAGGTACAGGCTCCGGCATTCTCCATGGCTCTGCAGGCGCCGCATCCTCACAGAGGAGGGAGAGGGAAGGGGGGAGGCCGAAATGCGGTCAAGGTTTCTTTTTCCGGAACAAAGAGGTTGTACGAGTCCCCCAGTCACAGAGGCCAGTCGGGTGCTGCAGCTGCTGTGGTTCCCAGCGCCGGCCCACCCTGGGTGCAGCCTGCGGGATGGCTCACTCCCGCCCTCTCCCACCCTCCAGGAATACATTGTCAACAGGAACAAGAAAATCGAGAAGCGGCGTCAGGAGCTGATGGAGAAGGAAAGCGCAAAGCCGAAACCGGATCCTTTCAAAGGTGAGTGGTGACCCGGGGGGCGCCCACTGTCTCAGACGGCGGCAAGGCGTGTGTGGCGAGGCCCACAAACCCTAGCGCGGCCTGGGCTGCCGAGACAGTGAAGTCCAGACCCGAGGGGAGGGCACTCAGTGGTGGAGCGAAGCCTTGCGCGTGGCCCCAGGTCGAGCCCAGCCCCGTGGGCAGCTTGCCAGAGCGATCCAAGCACCCGGCGCCTCTTCCTCTTCCTCAGTTCAGAGAGGAAGGGCCGGAAGGGCCCGTGCAGTGCAGAACTCCAGGTGCACAGCCGGCTGCTCTGACCCCACGCTCCCCGTGGCGGGGCGGGCCCATGGCAGAGTCTGTCCCCGCCGAGCCCTTAGTGCCGCGGGAGCACGGTGCGCGTCCCCCGCTGCCCCGACCTCACGAGACTCGGTGTCGTCGCAGGCATTGGCCAGGAGCACTTCTTCAAGAGGATCGAGGCCGCCCACTGCCTGGCCTGCGACATGCTGATCCCTGCGCAGCAGCAGCTCCTCCAGCGGCACCTGCACTCCGTCGACCACAACCACAACCGCAGGGTGAGTCCCCCGCACCGCGGACTGTCCGCAGCCTCCAGCCTTACTGGGCGCTGGCGTTGGGGGTGGGGGCTCTTGCCGTGTGTCGGTCCGCTGACAGTAAAATTCGTCTCGGTTTCTGTTAAAATGTGGGAAAACGTGTTGCTTGGGCTCGATTAGATCCAGTACCCGAGGTTCTCCTGATTCTGACTTAACGTTTGGTTCCCCGTAAGCCTCGCAGGCAAATCCCCCGTGGCTAAAAGTATGCGGACTTCCGTAAGCTGCGGGAGGGGCCCCCACGCAGAGCGGCCGGGGCGGGGACCTGGGCTAAAGAATCAGTTTGGTCCTTGCTCGCAGGTGGGGCCTGAGGCTAAATCTTTAGCCCCGAGGCCAGCAGCATTCTCTGACAGAGTCAGAGCATTTTAGGCTTTGCAGGCCACAGGGTCCTTGTCCAGTGACAGAACTGTGCCACTGGTGCACAGGAGCAGCCGCTGACAGTGAGGAGTAGGCGTGGCCACCTTCGGTCCGTTGGCCGTAGGTTGCTGGCCCCAAAAACCTGCAAAAGAGAGAGCTCGCCCTGTCCCCTGCGCCGTCCACGCGGCGCCTCGTCGGCGATGTTCCTGTGCCGTCCTTGCTCCCGCGGACGGTCCGCGCGAGATCATCGGACTCTTCCTCCGTTCCGCAGCCTCGGTTGCAGTCTGTCTCCGTGGCGCCTCCTTCCCTCTTTCTCAAAGTCCCGCTTTTGGTTCCCTTTGCAGTTGGCTGCTGAGCAGTTCAAGAAAACAAGTCTCCACGTGGCCAAGAGTGTGTTGAACAACAGACACATCGTGAAGATGCTGGAAAAATACCTCAAGGTTTGTGCTGGGGAGTCAGTAGACGAGGAAAGCGTCTGAAACACGGGGAGCTCTGAGCACGGACCGTACTCAGTCTTCTGACCATTCGGGGGACGTTGAAATGTTATCAGGCTCAGGACGTGACAGCTAGGGCCTTCCTCCCTCGCTGCCTGCCCGGGGCGTGGGCATTAGCAGGCGTTAGCGGGCGTGCGGTGGTGACGTCGCTCACCAGGAGAAACCCTGATTGTCGAGCTGTGAGATGCCGAGCAGATGACACGTGCTTTTGTAAACACTCTGCCAGGCACGATGGTGCGTGCCTATAATCCCAGCAGTTTGGGAGGCCGAGGCAGGAGAAGCACGTGAGCCATGATCACACCAGGGCACTCCAGCCTGGGCGACAGGGTGAGACCCCATCTCAAAAAAAAATAGTGCAAAATGTTTCAGGTGAAGCTCTTCCATGATAATCTTTTCTGCATCTGTAGGCCTTTAACTCACGTGGTCCGTTTGTGCCTTGGACGGTGCTGGTCCTGAAAACAAGAAGTCCCAGCAGGACCGGGCCTCCTCTGGGCCCTTGTCAGACCGCACTGACCCGTGTTTCCCCTTTGGCCAGGGCGAGGACCCTTTCACCAGTGAAACTGTGGACCCGGAAATGGAAGGCGATGACAACGTGGGAGGCGATGACAACATGGGAGGCGAGGAGAAGGAAGAGACGCCCGAGGAGGTGGCCGCGGAAGTCTTAGCCGAGGTGATCACTGCCGCAGTGAAGGCTGCGGATGGGGAAGGGGCACCCGCCCCGGAGAGCAGCGACGCGCCGGCCAAAGGGGGAGGCCCCGGGGGCACGGCTGAGGCCAGCGGCGATCTCCGGGCTGAGCGGCCTCTGGAAGAGGAGGCGCCCTGTGACACGGCGTCCGGGAAGGGGCTGGCCGCGGGGGGAAGCGAGGCCGAGACGCTGGCGGCCGAGGCGGGAGACGCGGGCACAGCGGCCGGAGAGGCTCAAGTGGAACAGACTGACCCGGAATCCAAAGACGCTGTTCCCACAGAATGATCCGATGTCCCTGCTGCCCGGGCTGTGCCATAGGACGCGTCGCTTCTCCTCCTCTGGTGTGCGCCGTGAGCTAACTGGCCGGGAGACACCGTCTCCCGCCGAATGGTGCGGCCTGCGACCCGTCCCTCCCATCTGAGGCTCCTGAGCCGCAGTTGTACATCCCCCAGCAGCCACGACACGCCCCTTACGCTGCGGTTGGAATAAAAATAAAGATTGGGTGACGGGGTCTCGATGGTGTTCTACTCTGCTTGCTAGACACAGCCACGGGCTGAATGCCTCTTTTATTTTTTGGTTGTTTTAATTTTTTTTTTTTTTTTTTGATTGGGAACAGCTCAACAGTGGGAATATATTTCGCTTTATGAAGGATTTTTTTGCTTTTAAGTTTGAAGCGTTTGCTTTGGCTCCAGTTTCTGACCTCTGCTTTGCGCAGCTGCCTGCGCAGCTTGTGATCCTGATGGGTGTGGCGGCATCGCGTTGGCACACGGGGTGGTCCCCTCATGCTGGTCCCCTCTGCCGAGATCCGCGGGCCCCTCGGAAACGAGGAAACTTCGCGTAGGGCGTTTCTCCCGCTCCTCAGTCCTCGGCGAGTCACTTTTTATCATATTTTACTTCGTTTGTGTTCCTGACTTCAGGTTTTTGTTTCTTTGAATTGAGCCACTCCCACTTAAGTGTATTTAAAAGGACACAGGTGGGAAACCACTGTAAATTGCCATAGGCGGAGGCTGTCCGTGAAAAGGGGACGTCAGGGACCAGACGTGTCTCGCTCTGGGTGAGCGCTGCTCCTTGGGGGCTCCGAGTCTGAGACGGGGAGGCCGGCGCGTATCGGAGGGCGGCCATACTCCGCAGAATCGCAGGGCCTGGAAGGTCCCTTTCGAAATGGTCCTGCCGTGTCTTTGCCTGGACACCTTTGAGCTGCGCACATCTCACGTTCTGGGAAATCTTGGCCAGCGGGAAATTACCAGAACAGAGGCAGTAACATATTTAACGGGCATCAACCATACACCAGGTGCTAATTTGTGATGAATTTCTGACGTCGGGCGCTGTTCTCAGAAACCCTGCTGGAGTGGCGAGGCAAGTATTTATGAAGAAGTCACTGTTAGAATGATAAATCGCTCCGTGAGAAAACGGTGCCCCGTGTGTCATTCCTGCTCTCCGTTCCTGCGCCTGGGGACGCAGCTTAGCTGCCCGAGGGCGTTCTCTGGAGGGAAGCCACCGGTGGCCTGAGCGTCGGTGTGAAAAAGAACAAGACTGCGGGGCTGCTTTTTTCAGTGGTGGTTTATTTTGTTCATTTTTGGTTTTTCCGTAAAAATAATCCAAGGCCTATCATTAAATCAATCTAAACGTCAATGAGGCCCGTCTACCCTCCACCCCACGTGAAACCACATGAGTTTTTTGTTCCTATACTTGGGGTTAAACCTACCCCTCGTTCCCCAAGATGGAAAGTGTTGGCGTGGACTGCACAAATGGGGTGCCCTGTATTTCCTGAAATAACGATAATGAATTGCAAGCTTCCTCATTGGAGGCAGGGGAGCTCATATTTACCAGTTATTTCCCCCATTTACAGAGGAGCATCCTGACGGGGGCTAAGTCAATTTGAGGGTCCCATGTCAAAGATGCAAAGATGTGGGGTCACCAGATGAATACGCAGGCCCATCAGCCCAGCGCCATGAGCTGTCCATTGGACACCTAATTTATTACTTAAAAACAAGTCTCGTAATCCCAGCACTCTGGGAGGCCGAGGCAGCCAGATCACTCAAGGTCAGGAATTCAAGACCAGTGTGAGCAAGAGCTAGACCCCATCTCTACTAAACATACAAAGACATTAGTTGGCCAACTAAAAATATATAGGAAAAAATACATATTTTTTCTATGTATTTTGTATATATTTTTCTATAAAAATATATAGAAAAAATTAGCCAGGCATGGTGGCGCATGCCTGTAGTCCCAGCTACCCGGGAGGCTGAGGCAGAAGGATCGCTTGAGCCCAGGAGTTTGAGGTTGCTGTGAGCCAGGCTAACGCCACGGCACTCTAGCC
>CAUYRT010047424.1:0-22156 GCA_963574885.1 Lepilemur ruficaudatus
CAGAGAGTGTGTTTGCTTCTTTCTGATTTTATTCTTAAGGGAGAGTACACGTTCTTTTTCTCACTGTAGACACCTCCTCTCTGATTAGAGTTATGTTGTTACATTGTTCATTTAGGAAAAGTTTCTCCAACCTGTAGGTAGCACTGAACAAACATTAAAAGTGAAAGAATATGGTCTCCAAAGAGGTAGAGAAGACATCCATCTCCTTAGTAATTCTGTCCTAAAGTCTTTTTCCTCCACTAAATATAAATTAGCAAAATTTATATTTTGCTAATATAAATTCCCATGCATCAAATTAAAAAAAATGAGACTAAAAAAGAAACAGAAATAGAGCAGAGATTCAGTAGAAATCTTAAAGCAGAGAAGTTGATCTCCTTTATCTATTTTTAAAGTGAGATTTTTAAGGAAAATAACACTCCATTGTCTTTTGCTATAATCATGAGGAAACATTGATATGTTAACTACCCTCTGTTCCTCTCATGCTGAGGTGTGATAAAATGACTAGGAAAGTACTACCAAAATTTGAATTGTTTCCATGAGATTGTCATTCTAGTGGTACAACTGCCTTAAATGTATTAACTTGGTATTACGTTATTGCTACATTTTACCAGGAGCAATCTTGTGTATCAATAGAAATTAAATTTGCCAAACTGATCTTCCTAAAAGTAAACGAATAAAATGAGTAAACTCATTGAAATTTCTTCTCACTCAAGCTCCTTTTAGCTTTCCCTTTGTGTTGTTCCCTCTTGTTCCCTCTCATTCTTTCTCCTACATCTTCCCATTTTTTCCTTTTAATTCCCACTTTATTGTTTTCCTTTTCAAATGAGTTGATTAGCATAGATATTTTTTTCTTTTCTCTCCCTCTCCCTCTCTCTCTGTCTCGCTCTGTCTCTCTCTCTCTCTCTCTCTCTCTCTCTCTCTCTCTCTCACACACACACACAAACACACACACACACACACACACACCATGCATCATGCACCCCATGGCATCTGCTCCTGATTGGCTTTTTCCAAAAAGGACAAAGGGTCAGTTAGAGGAGCCATGCTTCAGTTTGCATGCGTAGCTCTGGCAGACCAGCTGAAATTGGTAGAAGTAACTGTCATTGCAACTCTGCAGAAAATTAAGTAATTGGATCCATATGTGCTGGCTTACTTGCTTTTAAAAAGAAATTAACTTCAATGTGTAGTTCTGATTTCAATAACAAAGGGTGCAGAAGTAAAAGCACACACCTACAATTATTCATCCAATTTACTTCTTAGTAAGTTAGCAGACCAGTCTTTAATAGAGACCTTATATTCAGATTTTATACTTGTGTTATAGAATAATTGGATGTTTTAAAGCTATTTACAAGAAGGTAGTAGCTTAACCTAAATAATTTTCTTTAAATAAATACATTATGCATATTTTATCACTCTATAACTACTACATTTCTGCAAAATTGCATTTGACTGGGAGTTCAGCAGTCAGAAATCCAATGTGATTTTATATACTTGAAGACAAGACTATGAATACAACTTAAAGTTTAAATAAAGCTTTGATAAAAACAAAATAATTTTCACTATGTTTTATACCTGCAGCTGTGTAGCTAGCAACTAACAACAGGAACTCAGGGGTCTCACTGGTTTCAAACCCTACCTCTGTTGTTTCCTAGCTATGTAACCTTGGAAAAATATTTCTTCTCTGTATACCTTAGTTTCCTGATTTGTGAAACAGGCACAAAAGGGTTATTACAAGGATTAAATTAGTTAATTCAAGTAAAGTTTCTACAACAATGCCTGGCATATAGAGATGATCTTTCACATTAAGATTACTTCTAACAAAAACCATTACTAGCATACATTTGTTCTATCGCTAACTTGCTTTGGCCTTCAGCAAGTCATTTAATGTCAGTTTTCTCATCTGTAAAAAGTAAGCAAATTGACTTCATTTCTGACATTCCTCCTAAATGTATATATTTCTATGACCTTATTGGACTTCAAAAACACATAAAATAATTTAAATATTGTTGCGTGTGATATAGGTTCAACAAATCTAAAGTGGTCACAGTAATCAACTGATCACAAACACTTCTAGTTCAGGTGCCAAGAGGGAATGCAGAGGTAATGGCATAATAAATAATAACAAAATACCCCTTTCAGCCAGGTCAGGAGGCATGACAGCAATTGTACCCAACATTCTTATAAAATAGTGAGTGTGGGCACTCACTGCAAAAAAAAAAAAAAAGGAAAGAAAAAGAAAAGGGAGTGAAATAAAGAGCAAAATGGAAAGGATGAAACTTTTGGAAACTGATCAACAAGGTTTTCTGTATTTTATTAACCACACATGAATTAGCATGCTATTACCTACCCTAACATGTATGGGTATCCTTGTATGTGGGACATGGATGCTTTGGTGTTACATTTTTCTATCTCATGAAATGCAACAAAATCCCTGCATACACCAAGTGCTCATTGCATGTTGATTAATCACTTAAGTGAATTTATGAGCCTCTTAAATTATCAGACATAGGAATTCAAAGAGTCAAAACTTAGGGTTGTATAGAACTTCGGAATCTGTAAACTTAAAATTTAAATGCCTCACTTATTTTTTTTTTTTTTTTACAGTGGAAGAACATGGCTGTAATTGCCTCACTTTTTAAATGAAGAATCTGATACAATAATTTGACCAAAGCCAAATAACTTAGTGACAGAAGCAAGGACTAAAAATTCAAATTGTCTGATCCTTAAGATCATGCTGTTTCCATTACACCAAACTACCTTCATTTTTGGTCATGAACAAAATCACCAGGCCCAATATTCAAATACAGTATTTCTGTTCTCTCTATTTAACTCTAGGCCATTCAAGTTCTGTAGCTCAAAAATGATTCAAAATTCCATCTCAAAGTTTTAAATATGCCTGTAAAGAATTCTAGTACAGAGTTTACTAGTAGTTTTATACTGTATATAATGTATCCAATAAACAATAATTGTTGCTTAGGAGTCGCTTGGATTTATTATAAAAGTTCCTGAGACTGTTTTTGATAAAATAAGCACATAAACAAGTTTAAAAGTAGGAGTGGAGGGGATAAACCCAAATGTGCCTCACTTATTATTTTTTTAAATAAAAATATTACTAAGTGGAATCTCTTCTATTCAGTTAAATGATTTTTATCTAATTTGTTCTTCATTAGCAAACTGTCTAAAGATCACGAATATCCCTTTTAATACACCACAATAACTAAAGGTATTCCTTTTTTTTTTTAAGCTCCTCATCAGTAAACTTGAACAAAAGTGCTATTCTTGATGTTATTTGGTCAAGCATGTTAACCAAGTAGCCTAGGTAAGAATCACAACAATGTTAAGGGTATCTATTAAATGTTCCATATATATTGCTACCTCTTGTTATTTTTGTACGTGATGGAGCTGAGAATCTATTATACTCATGACTATGTTTTTTTTTTTTCAGGATTGCCAGACATTGAGGGTTAGGAAGATATCCATACTCTCAAAAGTGTGTGCCTTTTTTGGAGTTATGGGTTCTTGTAAAAATATATGTTTTGTCTCAGATATCAGCCTGATGTAGCATTTATGATCGGTAATGTTTTTTCAACCAGCACATATGCCCAAGAAGATCCTGGGAAAATTTTTCAGTGAGCATTATACTGAATAAATGTTTTACCACACTCAATATTCGAATTTTGTACATTTGATATCTATAACATGTCTAAATCACCACTTCCTCTAAGCAGGGAAAATGTCAATTTTGGCCAATTTTTTATTTACTATGATTCTATTTTCTATAATTTTGGTTGTTAGCTTCCTCCTCAATGCTATTTGGGACTTAAGAAGGGCAGACTTTAGCCCAGGCAACTGAGCGAGACTCTGTCTCAAAAAAAAAACTATAGATTATGCCAGGAGAGGTGGCTCACGCCTGTAATCCTAGTGCTTTGAGAGGCCAAGGCAAGAGGACTGCTTGAGGCTAGGAGTTCAAAACCAGCCTGTGTAACATACTCATCTCTACAAAAAATAGAAAAATTAACTAGGTATGTGGTGTATGCCTGTTGTCCCAGCTACTTGGGAGGCTGAGGCAGGAGAATTGCTCCAGCTCAGGAGTTTGAGGTTCTAGTGAGCTATGATGACACCACTGCACTCTAGCCCAGGCAACAGAGCAAGAACCTGCCTCAAAAAAATGAAAAAAGGCCGGGCACGGTGGCTCACGCCTCTAATCCTAGCACTCTGGGAGGCCGAGGCAGGCGGATCGCTCAAGGTCAGGAGTTCGAAACCAGCCTGAGCAAGAGCGAGACCTCGTCTCTACTAAAAATAGAAAGAAATTAATTGGCCAACTAAAATTATATAGAAAAAATTAGCCGGGCATGGTGGCACATGCCTGTAGTCCCAGCTACTTGGGAGACTGAGGCAGAAGGATCGCTTGAGTCCAGGAGTTTGAGGTTGCTGTGAGCTAGGCTGATGCCATGGCACTCTAGCCCAGGCAACAGAGTGAAACTCTGTCTCAAAAAAATAAAAAAAAAAAGAAAGCAGATTAGGTAGGCCTGGAACTAATTGAGAATTAATTAGATAATTAAGTTAATTATTTTAGGGATTAGATGGTTAATTAGAAAATTAAGGTAGGCCGAAAAGAACTAATGTAGGGAATGAAAACTAAAAAGAACTGGATTGGTCTATACCCAGAATGGAACCAAGGATCAAAGAAAAACGCAGACCAAAACCAGGCCAATCCATGCACTGGTCTGAAATCTAGCAAGAGTGAGAAAGCAGAGAAATGGAAGAAATGGGAAGCCAGAAAGAAAGAAGGCCACAGGCAGACACCTGAAGTTAAAACAGGGTTTTGGGAAGGGATAGTCAACACATCCAAGTAATCAGGAATCAAAAAGGAAACACACTTGAGAAGATACACTCCAAATTAAGCCACATTCTGTCTCCACCAGGATTAGTTTTGAATGTTTCCATCTGTGGGCAGGAGCTAATCCCAGCACAAATAGAGAAGAGTGTGTTAACTAGGAATCAAGCACATATCCTGATAAGATTAAGATCTACTTTACTACACTAGTGTACTTAGAGTGGACTTTTAACTAATTCATTTATTCAACAACAAGTAAGATATTGAAAATGTAACAGTGAAGAAAACAGATAAAAATTCCTACCCTTGTGAAGTTTACATTCTATAGAGGTAGGCAAATCACAGCTTAGAGAATTTAGTGAGAGCACACAGCTTTTTAGACCTGAGAGGTAACTAGTTTCTATCCTTACCTAGGTCAAGCTCCATAAACTGCCTCATAGTACTTGATGTAGTTAATTCCGAACTCATCTCAGTTTTTTTTCTTTTTTGCTTTTTCCATGTAAATATTTTTCACATATCCATTTTCTTTATTCCAATTTTCAGTTCTAGAGTCATACCGGTTTTAAGCTTATTAAATATGAAATTTAAAAAGTATCTCTAATTTTCATACTCAATTCTATCAAACATGAATTCAGTATTTCTAGGCTCTGGAGACGGTATCTAAAGGAAAAAGGGCAAGTCTTTCCATTCAAGGAGTTTTTATTTCTGCAGGAGTCCATACATCCTCAAGAAACTGTCAGACCGTCTACCCATTGTGAATTCTTAAAAAAAAAAAAAAAACAGCAACAAAACTGTCAGACCAGGATGAATGTATTACAGCCCAGCCCAAGGGAGGCATTAAGTGCTATGGTGACGAAAAGGCTATGATAACACAGGAAATTTTTCAGATCCCTGGAATGTAATTTAAATCTCTTCTAGTTGGCAGAAATCAGGAAATACTTATAGAGGAAACTTAATGGATTTATAAGAAAATTTAATTAATTAAATAAATTTATTTATTTTTAGAAACAGAGTCTTGCTGTGTTGCCCAGGCTAGAGTGCCATGGAGTCAGCCTAGCTCACAGCAACCTCAAAGTCCAGGGCTCAAGCGGCCCTCCTGCCTCAGCCTCCCGAGTAGCTGGGACCACAGATGCCCACCACCACACCCAACGATTTTTTTCTATTTTTAATAGAGACGGGGTCTTGCTCTTGCTCAGGCTGGTGTCAAACTCCTGACCTCAAACAATCCTCCAGCCTCAGCCTCCCAAAGTGATAGGATTACAGGCATGAGCCACCGTACCCAGCCAAATTAGATAAATTTGATGAATAACATTAAATTCAAGAGTAGGGACAATGGCTGATTCCTCATTTTATTCCTAGAACCTAGTTTAAGTCCTCAACAAATTTTTTTTTTTTTTTTTTAGAGACAGAGTCTCACTGTGTTGCCCGGGCTAGAGTGAGTGCTGTGGCGTCAGCCTAGCTCACAGCAAACTCAAACTCCTGGGCTCAAGCAATCCTTCTGCCTCAGCCTCCCAAGTGGCTAGGACTACAGACATGTGCCACTATGACCAGCTAATTTTTTCTATATATTTTTAGTTGGCCAATTAATTTCCCTCCATTTATAGTAGAGACGGGGTCTCACTCTTGCTCAGGCTGGCTTCAAACTCCTGACCTTGAGCGATCCGCCTGCCTCGGCCTCCCAGAGTGCTAGGATTATAGGCGTGAGCCACCGCGCCGGCCAACAAATTTTCTTAAACTGATCGTGAATGATTGATTGGATTAAACCCTGAAGAACTAGTAGCACTAGTTAAGGAAAAATGGGACAAGCAGAGCTGATCTTTCCAAACAAAAGAAACACAAATCATGAGCAAAAACAAGAAAGAAGAAAAATGTGAGCAGAGTGTAGCCTAATTTGGTTGAAGTGAAGTGTTTACAGAAAAGATTGTATTTGAAAGTTTAATGATTTCTTTTTTTTTTTTTTTTTGAGACGCACCAGTTTCAGTAGAGTGCTGAAAGTTGGAGTCCAATATCAAGGAGATGTTTTCTAAGGAGGTGGACGGGAGTAGAGCAATCAGGGTGAACTCTTTATTTCAGACATCTGGCTGAATGAAAATGGGCAAAGGGAGAGAAATTTTAGGTTTGAGAGAATACTTTTTAAAAATTATTTTCAGAGACAGGTGCTTACTCTGTTGCCCAGGCTGGAAGGCAGTGGTGCCATCATAGCTCACTATAACCTCGAACTCCTGGCCTCAAGCAATCCTCCTGCCTCAGCCTCTAAAGTAGCTGGGACTACAGGCACATGCAGGACCACAGGCACATGCCATGTGCCTGGCTAATTTTTTTGTTTGTTTTTTGTAGAGATGGAGTCTCACTACATTGACCAGGCTGGTCTCATAGCCTGGATCTCTTGGCCTCAAGCCATCCTCCTGCTTGACCTCCCAAGGTGCTGGAATTACAGGCGTGAGCCACCAGGCCCAGCTGAGAGAGTACTTTTGTAGGGAGAGAGATTGAAGATGCAAGTGGGAAAGAAGACATGCTAGATAGGGAAGGATCTCTTAGGACAAATGAGGGCACAGGATCAAAATCAAAGGGGTAAGAGGCCCAGGACTGGATTGACACAAGCCTCATATAGGCTTTGCTACTAGCTATTTAATTTTGAGGAAGTCACTGAACCTTCTGAGTTTGTTCTTTCATCTGTAAAATGAAGATAGAACATATCATAAGATTATGATGTTTAAATAAAATAACATTTGTTAAATACCTGGCACATACAGTATGCCACTATAAATATAAGTATATTTTTATTGAATTCTACAGAGAATATCTATATACTTATAGAATATATGTAAATATAGAAGTATGTTGGTTTCCTAGGGCTGTGGAAAAAAGCACCACAAACTGAATGTCTTAAAAACAGCAGAAATGTATTCTTTCACAGTTCAGGAGGCCAGAGTGTCAAACCAAAATCTCATGAGGATTGATTCTTTCCTGGGGGCTCAGAACGTGAATCTGTCCCATGCCTCTCGCCTGACTTCCGGTGGTTGCTGGCAATCCTCAGAGTTCATTCCTTAGCCAGTAGTAGCATAACTGTAATCTCTGCCCCTGTCATCACAGGGCGTTCTCTCTGTCTATCCCTGTGTGCGCCTCTCTCTTCTTTTTTTCTTATAAGGACAGCTGTCAAACTTAACTGATTATTTAACTTACTTAAACCTCAAACTTAATTGATTACATCTGCAAAGATCCTACTTCCAAACCCTACTTCAAAATAAGGCTACATTTTAAATTCTAGATTGACATGAAATTTGCAGGGGACACTATTCAGCCTGGTACAAGAAGTATATTGCTGACTTATCCTTATTTTTATAATAGCTTCAATAGGCTATTTTGTATAAAAACTAGGATTTGGCCCTTACAAAGAGGCTAGCTCAGGTCATGGAATTTGGATCTCATCAATTCCTCTTCCAGTTGTGTAGACTTTGGAGGCTATGCCCTTTTTAGCTGTCAGTTTTCTCATCTGGTAAACAGGGAGAATAATACTTCAGCATGTTTGGGGGAAGATTATGTGATGTCATGTATGTAAAGTAAAACATTTAGCATGGCACCTGGCCCAGAGGGACTGTGCTTGGCCCACTGGACAAAGGCTGAGCTGTAGTGTAGGTGGGGGGAAGTCCAGGTTTCTGTCCACGTAAACTAAGAAGATTCCTCATTTTCGTACAGTTGCAGGCTAAAAGTGCTGTTTTCAGAGCCAGCTGCATTGTTCTGACACCACTTTCCTACCAAGATTTCTCCACACCTGGTTATCCAATACTAAGATGAATGATTTACCTCTATTGTTGACTCACATTCCACAGAAATACTGGATCACTTGTCATTGTCCCTCAATGTCTAGCATTTCAGTTTGCTCATTAACTCTACAATTACTTTGTTTCCGTACTCCAAAATGCAGCTATTTAAACATCATCTTCTACAAGTTATTTTTTGAAAGGATAAAAGTTTTTTTTAATTATTTAAATTATTTTAAATAAATAATGTCTGAAGTTTCATGAATTTACTACATTATCTCACTAAACCTCTGTAACTCAGGTAGAAAACCACATATTTTATCTCAATTTTTAAAAAGAGAAAATTGATGTTCTAAGTGGTTACATGACTTAAGTACACCAATTAGCTCTATCCTGATCAGAGGAGATGTGGTAATAGCTATATCTTCCACGGCACTGGTGTACATTAGCCATATTCTAGAAGCTCATTGTTGACCATCTGGTAACAAAATATAAAAATTTTAATCAATATTTTTTGTCTATGGTAGGTCATTATCTTGTCTACAAAGATGATTCACTACCATACCTTTGAGTAGACTTGGCCTGAAGTTATATTGCCAAAATCTATATTGGTCTCCTATTGTTTTGCTTGATTTAGCACTCAACTTTGTTAACATGCTATTTTCCAGTGCTGTACTAAGAAGATTGGCGGGTAGGGGATTAAGAATCTGAATATACTCTTTGCCATGCTTAAGACACTTATATATCATGAGTTCAAACTCTATTGTATTCAATTGATGTTATGAAGTGATATATAAATATTAATAACAGCACAGTAGAGTAGGACCCTTTAACACTATTCTTCTAGCTCCAAAACAGGCAAATATTCTTAGGATTTTAAGAATTTCTGTATATTATTGCTTGTTATGAACTGCATGTACAACTAGGCAGGCAGGGAATTTCACAGACTGACTGGTGAAATCAAGACAAATTGTGCATTAATTTCAAACCTCAGAAAGCCCAAGGTTGTGTACCAACCACCTGAATCTAAAGAAGCCAAATACAACAAAATTTCTGGCAGTTCAAAACAAGTTACATATGCTTTAGATTTAGTATTTTCGCTTTATTTGTATTTTAGAGTATATCTACATGGTTCTTTTGGTTTACTATATAATAAGCACAGTCATTTCCATTTATAACAGCTATATATGACATGCAAGGAAGCATCTAAAACACAGAGATCTTGGTGCATGTGTGCAAAAGACAAGATTGTTTTTGTTTCTTCTGAATTCATTGGAAGGCGAACTAAGAAGTTTTTTTCTCCATCTCCAATTTCTGTAACTGTGGTATGTTAGCCTGGTATTCCACCACATATAAATTTTTAACAGAACACAGATTTCATGAATTTGTGGCTTGCCTGCACTTCCTTTTTTAAAATCCTGGAAATTTGCAGATGAAAATATCTCCATTACCACTTAAATGCTTTACAAAATAAAAACATAAACTCTTTGCAGATTTATTTCAAAACATTCTAAACCCCAACATTCTTTATTGATACAAAACCCACATGTATTAAGCAATTTGAAGATTTCGTGTAAATAGGCACCACTTTATAGCAGGCTCGGTACAGATAAAGCATTTCAGCACATGTTCTGCCACAAAGCATTTGGGAGTCTTAAGTTAGAGCTTCAGAATTCCTTCTGAAAAGGACAAAAGAAAGACTTCCTGTCATTTCCACTGGTTTCTGCATGTGGGACCAATATGGGCAATGCAAAGTTTAAACAGATGCAAATGGTGAGGGGAGGAGGAAATGTCATGCCTTGTTTTACATATTTCTCCATATCCAGATTGAATTTAAGTCAGTCTCTCCCTGCAGCTTCCAGAGTGGACGTCCACCGAAGTTACAGCATGCTCGAATGGTCTATTTCACCAATATTTGCTTATGGAAATAAAGGGGCGTGACGGGGAAAAGAGGAGAGAAGTGGAGGAGGGGTTTGAAGCTGAGGGAGGCTCTGACCACAGCCTAGCGCCCCATAACCCTGTCTGATGTGATCATTAACCTTTCTGGAAAAGGCAGCTGGCAATTCTCTGAGGTTGTCTTTAGGATGTGAGGAGAGCCACACAGATATTGCACAGAACTACAGATTGTTTGGTTTACTTTGAGAGCTGTTGGTCCACTTTTGTGTGGCAGAAAAATGAGATTTCAACAATTCCTCTTTGTATTTTTTATTTTTATGATGAGTCTTCTCCTTATCAACGGACAGAGACCAGGTAGGACTTTGATACAGTCGTACCGTGTAATTTATCACGCCTGTTTGTGTTCCTGGGTCCCTGAACGGGATTGTGTTTATCTGAAAATCACTTAGGTGTGCTTGCAGTTAGTAATATTAGGGGTAAATGTGTAGGATTTTGGAAGTATGCTATTTATCCTGTTGGGTGTATTATCTGGATATTTTAAAATTTTTTGGACTTTAGAATAATAATAACATGATCTTTATCATTAAAATGATAAAATTATCTTACAACTATTTTTTTCTAAATGCAAGGAAAATTTATCACTAAGCTATTGCAGATATGTTGTCCTTACAAGCAAAAAGAAATGGAAATGTTGATTTATTCATTATAGAGGTAAATAAACCTACAAATTTTTAGGTAAAATGCAAAATCCAAAGCAGTTTATTAAAAAAGCATGTTGCTGGCTGGAGTACAGGCTGAATTAACAACATTTAAAAATCATAGTGTCTGAGATTTACTCATTTTTTGGCCGTCTCCCATGTATAATGAAGTATACGTGTTATAGTTAAAAAAATTGAAAAATAAAAAACAATATGACAAAATACAGGTAAAATATTAATAGCTGTCGTTTCTAGTTATATAATTAGGTATATCATTTAAAACAAATAAGTGCAGTTTTTATTATTATGTTTATAAAGCCAAAAATGTCAAAAATATATATGGCCAAGATACATAATATTAATATACTTGACACCTTTTTCAGTTTTTCAATAATTGACATTGGTTATGTTATATTTAACCAACAGGAATTTAGCAGACAAAATTATCATATGTGCTCATACTTCAAAAACAAATAAGATTTCAAAACACTGGTAAGTTAAAAAAAAATAAGAGTTTTCTGACTCAGGAAAATTGTTGCAGGAAATTATTGCAAACCCAAGATTAAGTAGAAAGTTGATAATATTTACATCCAAATATGTTAGATTATTCACTTGGTAATATACTTCTCCAGTTAGAACAGAAAATGGTGCATAAACGGTTAAATATTCAGACTTTGCCTTTTAGTTAATTGGAAGTTTGATCGCTGTGAGTTTATTTCAAACGACGTCCCCTGGTCTGTTCTTTTACATAAATGATAAAGTTCCAAGTCAGCAACTCAGAGAGAGCAGCTTGACCATTTCTTATTGTTTACAGTAATGGCTATTCAAACCATTTCTACTTTTTCAAAATACAGAACACCTTAGACAATATTCTTATAAAATATTTGCCATTAATTTACTACATAAAAAGGTCTAGGAGCATTTAGGAAGAAAGCTATCTAAAAGGAGGAGGATATTACTATTAAGATCTTGCTATTAATATTACCTGTTAGGAATACATCTTTTGTGTATGCATCTCATTAATTTTTTATATCATAATTACATCTGAACAAATAGCAAATAGCTACAGTATAGTTTGGCTCCAAAATATAGTTTTGCATTCTCCAAATTAAACAACAAATTTCTGAAAAATGCTCCTAGTATTTCTTTTTTCTCTTTTTCTTCAGCTAATTTGGCCATAAGAAGAAAATTGCACAGACACAACTGCCCGCAGAGGAGATGTATGCCTCTTCATTCACGAGTGCCCTTCCCCTGAGGTATTTCTGATAGAAAATAGTTTTACTATATTTAGTCAATGTTCCAAATTGGATATATTAAAGAATGTTTACTCATATTTTGTAGTATGTGATAATGGCTTATGGTAATGTCAAAGCTTAAGAGATGCATACTAATAAATGAAAGACTGAAATGAATGACAGAGAATGTTTGAGAATTGCTTTAAGAGTTAAGGAAGAAACAAGATAGGTGAAAATGTAGGAAAATCTTTTTTTTTGAGACAGTCTCTGTTGCCCAGGCTAGAATGCCATGGCGTCAGCCTAGCTCACAGCAACCTCAAACTCCTGGGCTCAAGCGATCCTTCTGTCTCGGCCTCCTGAGTAGGTTGGGACTACAGGCATGTGCCACCAGGCCCGGCTAATTTTTTTCTATGTATTTTTAGTTGGCCAATTAATTTCTTTCTATTTTTAGTAGAGACAGGGTCTCGCTCTTGCTCAGGCTGGTTTCGAACTCCTGTCCTTGAGCGCCTCGGCCTCCCAGAGTGCTAGGATTAGAGGCATGAGCCACCGCGCCCCCGGCCCTGGAAAATCTTGATAATTGTTAAATCTGAGTGATAATTACATAGAGGCTAATACTATTGTGTGTGTTGAGAATTTTCATAATTAAAAAATTAGGCCCTAGAAGAATTTAATTATCAAATTGTCTTTATACATGTGTTTCGAAAAACACTGGCTAGCTCTTAGTTAGTTATACCCAGGACAAGCACATTTCCATTAAGTTCACTGTGTACCGAAAGCACTGGGACATATTACCCAACACCATACCAGGGATGGACTAGTGTCAGTACTGCAGAGCTAACTTTTTCTGAATATATTTCTTTAATATTTAAAATAAACTTAGTATTAATAACATGACAGCTTTCTAGCCTCACTGCTATTAATAGTATTGGTCTTAATGGTTGCATCTCTAAGGATAAATTTTGAATAGAATTTTGCTCCTCCCTTTTGTGCTTTTACACTCACTAAATAATTTTATACCACCACTATCATCCGTAATACTGTTTGAATCAACTAACTTCAAACACTGCTCAAGTCTAAGTCACCGCAAACTAAAAAATAAATACTTTGGCATTCCATTGTAATTATTTTAAGCTCATTAATTCATTTAAAATATATTTCTTTTAAAGAATGCTATAGAAATATCTCTCAGCTGGTTAATACACACGGGCAATGGCTAAATTAGCTTATTCAGTTGGCCTGGAGGCTAACTTTTATGGCTCTGTTCATTCAGTGGAAGAATGGTTGCTATGCCTATTGTTTAATTCCTGCTTTTCAAAGCCCTTGAAAGCCCTGGAGTAGGAAGTTAAGTGAAGAAAGAACAATTTAGTAATAAGCGTTTATCAAAAGGACTAAGACAAAAAGCCAAGTTCTCTATGCCTATATCTGTGACAAATTACTCTCTGCTATCAAAATATGAAAAATGGGTTTGGTGGAGGAATCCAGAAAGATATAGTAGGAGGCTCCTAAGAAGCCAATTAATAGTGATTGAAACATGCTTTAAAAGGATTTAATATGTTAAAATATCCTTTGGTGTGTGTTGATAATGCTTCCAGCAGAGCATTTTAGTCTCATATATAAAATATTAGTAAAATCTGTGCTTAGGAGTGGAGAAGTTCCAGATTTTTCCAGTACTCCCCTATAAATAACAAAGAGGAGAAGACACATTCCACAATAGCAAGAGAATTCCTGCATATACAGAGAAAAATACCTTACAAAAATAGGAACACAAATCCTCAGCCACAGGTTATCCTCAAACAGCCTATTGTGAAAACCAGGGTTGCAAATAAACAAAATAGAGTAGTGAAATTTGAATTGTTAAAGTTAAGGGAAATTTTGATCTATAAACCAAGTTTGTAAAGCAAAGGGAAATTTAAATAAAAGCTATATAAACCACTTAATAGCAATCCTTTACAAAAGTTTGCTGATAGCTTTATAGAACTGCTCAGGTTACAGCATTCATTTTCTCAGTTTTAGGCTAGTTCTACATCCCAGCTACGGTTCTTTGAAGAATATTTTAAAGTCACCTGAATCCAGTGGTTACTATAAAGCCAATGTAAAACAAACATTAAGACAATTTCCTAAAATCTTGCTTAGCCAGTACTATGAAACTGCTGTCTTTATATTCGATAACATAATTCTCAGCGTCTTAAATATTTTCACATTTGTGTATGTCTTGCAACAAAGGCACTTTGACAACCAGGTAAATGCACTCTGGACCTAGGTAGTGGACTCTAAGGCAAAAGCTTCCTTTCATTTCTCCTGTTCTGTTTTTTGGGTGGTTTAGATAAAATCACACATGGTTATTTGATTCAGTTAGGGTCAAGTAAGACTGTAAATGGGATAGCTAAAGTAAACAATCCACTCTGGAAGTTTTCCAGATTAACTCTTTAGAGTGGCTTAGACCTTTAGCTCATTTAATAGGAACACCCTGTTATCTTCATTCTGCCCACTTTTCCAGCTCCTAGAGTCCTCCTCAGTGATCCTTAGCAAGATTTCCAAGCCTGTGTAACTGAGTTAATTAAACAAAAAAATCTATGCTGTATGCAGTTTATTTCCTTGATTTCTTTTTTCTCACAGAAATATTTTGGTCTCACCTTCAGTTCTAAGGGAATGAAAGCCAAGGCGAGTGAGAGAAGGAAATGCAGGCTTGTAGGCTGATGTGAGAGCCCTGAAGTGGGAAATGGGAACTTAAGATTCAAATGACTTCCCCCTTCCAACAGTAAAATCTCACCCCATCTATGCTTTTATTTATAAATATGTATTTTAGATAACTATCTCCCCTGTGAATAATAGCAATAATTGTAATACATGTTCATGCTATAAAATTTATTTCTAACAAAATGAAAGAATAAAGTCAAAAGTACAAATTCCCCATCCTGCCCTGTTGACCAATTTCACTACCCAGAGGTTATGAAAAGATATTTGGTAACAAGTGCTTTTTTTTTCTTTCTTTTTTTTTTTAAGTAGAGATGGGGGTCTCGCTCTTGCTCTGGCTGGTTTCGAACTCTTGACCTTGAGCGATCCTCCCGCCTCGGCCTCCCAGAGTGCTAGGATTACAGGCCTGAGCCACCAGCGCCCGGCAACAAGTGCCTTTTAATACATTACTTTAAATTGAGTCCAGCCAATACTCTTGTCACCCTTGCTTACCATTCAATGTGCTTCTGGTCCTCTATTTCCTGCCTTATTCTTACCCCCTCGCAGTCATGGGCTTCTGACTCCCTTGTCCAAACCTCTGTTCTGCTTCCCAACTCTTTCTGCAATTGTCCTACTGTCCCTTCTTTCTTCATTCTCTCTATGCAACTCTGCCTTCAGCACAGAATCTCTACTTTAGCAGAGTACTTCAACTTTAGCCATGGCTAAAGAGGTCTGGAAAGAACTCTTCTGCTCATTTTTAGGCACCTCTGCTCCCCATTTAGCTATATTTCAAGGCTTTAATCACCTCTGTACTTCTTAACCTCCTCTGCCAACTCACAGCAAGAGATAACTCCTCCCAGATGGTATCACAGAGAAAATGGAGATCATTAAGCCTCAAAATCCTACCCCACCCTCAAACTGCAAACACTACCATGACAAACTACAAACTACCGCTGGAACGCTTCTTTCATTGTCCCTTCCTAGTCTTTCACTAAGACATGCCTCTCTTGGGTATGGTTAATCTCTCTATACTTCAAAGACTTTGATCCAGTAATTACTCCCTTTCTCCCCACACCTCCAGAATGTCCAATATGTCAAAACTAATCTATTTCAGAAGGAAGAGAGAGAGAGAGACAGAGACAGAGAGAAAGAAAGAAAGAAAGAAAGAAAGAAAGAAAGAAAGAAAGAAAGAAAGAAAGAAAGAAAGAAAGAAAGAAAAAGAGAGAAAGAGAGAAAGGAGGGAGGGAGGGAGGGAAAGAGAGGAAGGAAGGAAGGAAGAAAAAAGGTCCACTAATGACCCCATAGTGCTCTCTAGTGATCAGCCCGTGTTCTTCTCCTCACAGGCAAATTTCTTGAAAAGATGGCTGTTTCCTTTCCTCCCATCTATTTTCAATACGTGGCTCCCTATTTCATTCTCAGAAATTTCCAAATCCAGTGAACACATTTCAGTCCTGGTCAAAGGATGGAATGGGTTGTCCTGGGCTTCAATGATGCCATGCTTTCTCCTACTTCTCTCTGAAACAAATCATGACTTTTTTTAGGACCTCTACAGGATGTTCAATTGCCTATATGGAATCACTTCAGCTGTCTATAGGCATCTTAAGCTTTTGTCTACACTGCATATGCAAATCTCTACCATGGCTTTTTTGAGGCTTAATGTCATACCTCAGTTCTCTGTTCCAATATCACATATGTCATCAGAAGTCCTTCCTTCATGACTTGACATAAAATAGCAATATCTCATAATACTCAAGATGCCCCTATTCCCCTTATCTTGGTTTGTCTCTGTAACACCTATTTCCATCTGTTTCCGTAACACATACCAGGGCTGTCTGGAAAGTATCCAGCCATGTAACCATTCTCATTATATTAACAATAGATGGATACTTTCCAGACAGCCCTTGTATATTTACTTTGTTATGATGTTTAGTATCTACATCTCTTCATTAGAATGTAAGTTCCATGATAACAGGGACTTTACTTTGGCTAAAACTATATGCCCAGTGACTACTGTAAGCTCTCAAAAAAATTTGATGAATTAATGAGTGAGTGAATGGATAAATGAATGGATACCTAAAAGGAAATTCTTCAATTCTTCCTACTCAGTTATTTCTCCTTCTGTGTTCTTGAACTTTGGGAAATAATTATAAAGCCACCATGTACTAGATGTTTGGTAAATATTAGGCACTGTGATATGAAATACACATGTTACTATCTCATTCAATGTAAATTTCTAAGCATGGTGCCCTATTATTCACTTCTAGTTGATTTCCCAAACCTGTCATTTCTACCTTGAAATAATTCAATTTGCCCTTTTCATTTCTATTGTTACTATCTTTTTTTTTTTTTTTTTTTTGAGACAGGGCCTCACTCTGTCACCCAGGTTGGAAAGCAGAGGCATTATCATAGCTCACTATAACCTCAAACTCCTGGGCTCAAGCAATCCCCCCACCTCAGCCTCCTGGCTAGCTGAGACTACAGGTGCCACCACCATGCCCAGCTAATTTTTTTTATTTTCAGCAGAAACATTGTCTCACTTTGTTGCCCAGGCTGGTCTCAAACTCCGGCCTCAAGCAATCCTCCCACCTTGGCCTCTCAAAGTACTGGGATTACAGGAGTGAGCCACTGTGCCCAGCCTGTTGTATCTCTTCAGTATGACTTCAAAATCTTAACTACTCACTCTAGCCTCCAGTTTTGGTTCTGGAATATCCTTTTTTTTTCCTTTTACCATCTGATCTTTCTAAACTGTAAATTCAATTATGTCACACCTTGATTAAAACCCTTAACTGTCCCCATAGCCTTCAGGACAGTAAGAACTCACATAATTTG
Source organism: Lepilemur ruficaudatus (assembly GCA_963574885.1). Taxonomy (NCBI): domain Eukaryota; kingdom Metazoa; phylum Chordata; class Mammalia; order Primates; family Lepilemuridae; genus Lepilemur; species Lepilemur ruficaudatus. Next base: position 17,930 of record CAUYRT010047424.1, read on the forward strand.
ACAAACACCACCTTATAAAATGTACTTCTCCAGTCTCATCTGTCACCTCTTTCTTTCCCCTTTCCCTCTCCCAGAGGGATAAGAATTAAGACTATGTTTGGACCAACTGGATTCAAGCTTGGGCCACATAGCTAACTCTCTTGTGATCATTGGTAAGTCACTTATCCTCTCTACGCTTCCCTCCACTTCCAGATCTATGTAATGGAAATAGTCATGGTATTTAACCTATCATAACAATACTTGGCACATAGTAAGTGCTAAATAAATAGTAGCTGGAATTATTATTACTATTACTTTAAAATCAGTCCATTCTTCACCTCTTGCTGTTCTTCAAGCTACACTTTTGCCTGCAATGTCCTTTTTTCACTGTTTTCCTTATTATCATTCATCCTTCAGGAAACCTTCCCTGATTTTGATACCCCTACTTAATCTGTTAGATATGCTTTCTTTTGCTCTCAGCATGATTTGCATAAGTACTTGACTCACTGCATTATAATACCGGCTGCCTAAGGGAGCATGATTCATTATATGTTAATTGACTGTATTCTTCCCCTCTTCCCTCTGCTTGCTGTAAATTCCCTGAAGGCAGAGGGTGGGTTTATTTTTATCTTTGTATCTTTAGCCAAAAAAAGTGCCTGGAATACAGGCACTTCATAAATGTTGCTAAAAGAAATGAAATGAAATTTTTACTTATTATCTTAGCATTTAAGACTTACAGTCCTAATATTAACTTTCAAACCCAACTATGATTTCCTATCTCTGTCCTGGAGATGTTTCCTCTCCTAGGAATTCCTTCCCTCATTTTAACCAGTCTGCACTCTCCCGTTGCCCTGGGGGTCTCTTTCAGTTCCATTTTCTTTATAAGGCCCACCCTGATTCAGTTAGTTTAAAATAATCTCCTTACTCCCGACAGTCACAGCATTTTTTTATTAGTAGGTTTTTAAAGCCATTTATCATGTTCTACTTTAGGTTTCTACATTTCTTTAGATTTTTATCAGTATTGGGGCCAGACGTGGTAGATCACACCTATAATCTTGGCACTGAGGGAGGCTAGCCAGGAGGACTGCTTGAGGCCAGGAGTTTGAGACCAGCCTGAGCAATTTAGGAAAAATTAGCCCTGGTGGCATGGGCCTGTAATCCCAGCTACTCAGAAGACTGAGGCAGGAGGATTTCTTGAGCACAGGAAGTTGAGGTTGCAGTGAGCTATGACGAAGCCACTGCACTCTGTCCCCCTCTATCTCCGGCAACAGAGCAAAACCCTGTTTCCAAAAAATGAAAAAGAAAAAAGATTTTTATCAGTATTGGAATGTGAGCTGCTTGAAGACAAGATTTGGTCCCTAACAAACTTTTGCTTAATGTGAACGGCCTGAGAGCTGCCTTAAGTACAGGGAATTCCCGTGCAGACTATAATATATGTAGGACATATTGTATAAAAGTAAATAAAATACAGAAAATTACTGTTTTCTCAATTAATCATAGTCCAGTGTCCAAAGATCATGCTTGGAGAAAATTCCTAATGTCTCTAGTTTTTACTGATGAAATAAAGCTTTTTTGTAAAGATTAGAATACCTTAATGATAAATATATTTATATATACACTTATCTATTTAGTATATTAACATAAAATATATAGTGATGTTTATAATATTATAAACACATATTATAATAATTGTATAGTCTCTTATACAAAATATGTATACAATGGTCTAACTTCAGAGTTTTCTTCATTTTAGAAACTTATTTCTCTTTGTACAAAGTATATAACAATTCTTTCTGTAAATGCTTAAAGTAGCTGCTATCATGTTGTTCAGGAATGTAAAATTTCTTTTTAGCATAATTCTTTGTTCTTAGTTGGTTCTTAGTCAAGTTTTTAATTAGCGACCTGTTGAAATCAGGTAAACTTTATTATTACATGGCAGTAATGCAATAGAAAAAATATATTATTCTTATACAACACCAAGAGAATATGTATTGCTTTTAGGTGACTTGAGAACACCAAAATCACTTATTAACTATTTCTTTTTTTTTTTTTTTTTTGTTAAGACAGAGTCTCACTCTGTTACCCGGGCTAGAGTGCCGTGGCGTCAGCCTAGCTCACAGCAACCTCAAACTCCTGGGCTCAGGCAATCCTCCTGCCTCAGCCTCCCGAGTAGCTGGGACTACAGGCATGTGCCGCCATGCCCAGCTAATTTTTTCTATATATTTTAGTTGGCCAATTAATTTCTTTCTATTTTTAGTAGCAACGGGGTCTTGCTCTTGCTCAGGCTGGTCTCGAACTCCTGAGCTCAAACGATCCACCCGGCTCGGCCTCCCAGAGTGCTAGGATTACAGGCGTGAGCCACCGCGCCCGGCCTACTTATTAACTATTTCAATACATTTTGCCCTTGGATTTTTTTTTTAAGTGTTGTGTGGTATTGAATGCCACAATTCTTTCAACACTGTCAATAACATCAAAATTTATAGATGAATCTAACTTCCTGATTTTAATAAAATTATAAGCAATCATCACCAAAAATACTTAAAGTCATATTAGTGCATTTACAACCCCTCAAAATATTGCCATTTTATAATTAAAATCTTTGCTAGTTTATTTGTTATCACTCAGAATATTTATAAGTATTTGTAAATAAGATAATAATGCAAACCACATATCTTCCACTTTCTTAAAACTTTATTAGCAAAGAAAATAGGCAGAATACAAAGGCTTTCCCTAGACCTTCCCCACGTAGTCCCACCCATGCACACCCATAGTCACGCCTGGAGCTTGTCGGCCCCTCCCACTGTTCAGACCCCCCACAGTCCTTCCAGAGTATTGACCTCCCTTCTCCAGATCCGCTGCCCCTCTCTAGTCTTCCCTTTCTCCCGCTAGGAGTCTGTAATACATTATTTCCATAATAGCTGCCAGTATTGCTGGTTTCTTTGCTCCTCTATCTTCATGCCATTGTTCTGAAAGAACCCTAAGTCTCCACCCCTGTGCTGCGGATCCTCTCCTCTCTCACATTTTCGGGAATCTCAGGCTGTCACTTACACTTTTCTTCATTCTCTTCCCTCTCTGGACCATCATGTCGACATGGAGGTTTAAATGCTGACAAGCCTATACACTAAAACAAACAACAAACATACACACTCCCACCCACATACCTCTCAGTCACAGCTCTCATGATTTTTCTGTGCTCATCGTCTCCAGTTCATTGTTTTGCATTCACATTTCAACCCACTTTAATCTGTCTTACACCCCCTTTAAGATGGCCATTAATTGTCTTCATCTTTCAAAGTTAATGGACATTTTTTTAGTTTTCCCCCTGAATTCACAGCAAAATTTAGCAACTGGCTGCTCAGTCTGTGAAAATCCCATTCCTTAAATTCCAGGGCAACATACTTACCCATTTCCACTAAGTTCTCGGCTGACCTTCTGGTTTCTGGGCAGACTTATTCTACCTATGAGGTAGAGTTTATCTCTGTTCTCTCCCACTCTGTTTCACCTATTCCTTTAGCCTCACCTGCCTCTTTACGCTTAATGATAACTCTGGGGGGAAAAGGACCACTCAAATGAGATCAAGCCATGGGTATTTATTTCAAATTTATATAGCAAGGGAGTCAGGCACCACGACTTGCCTTTGGCAGAGGACTGAAGACAGGCAGGGCTTCATTGTGGAAAAAAAGGGAAAGCTTCATGCGTGATCTTATTGGAGATTGTTGGCATGGGGATGTTGAAGCCACGCTACCTAGAAGCAGGACTTCTTATTTAATTGGTTTTGGAAGTATATGTGGCTTTCTCCGGTTAGTCCTGAATTGGAACCAGGAGAGAGGTAAAAATTAGGGGAGCTGGCAGTTGTTGACCAAATCTTTACTATTTGGGACCAGTTGCTTCAAAGGTTGTGATTTAGCTTTTTGGACTGGTTGCTGCAGAGTGTGTGGGTCAGAGTTTCAATATACGGTCTGACATTTTTTTGTTGTTGTTGTTGAGACAGAGTCTCACTCTGTTGCCCAGGCTAGGGTGCCATGGCACCAGCCTAGCTCACAGCAACCTCAAACTCCTGGACTCAAGCAATCCTCCTGCCTCAGCCTCCCAAGTAGCTGGGACTATAGGCATGTGCCACCATGCCCGGCTAATTTTTTCTATATATTTTTAGTTGTCCAATTAATTTCTTTCTATTTTTAGTAGAGACGGGGTCTCGCTCTTGCTCAGACTGTTTTCAAATTGCTGACCTTGAGCGATTCTCCCACC
>CAUYRT010047425.1:0-19906 GCA_963574885.1 Lepilemur ruficaudatus
TTAGAGAAATGCAAATCAAAACCACAATGAGATACCACCTAACCCCAGTGAGATTGGCCGCTATCAAAAAATCCCAAAACAACAAATGCTGGCAAGGTTGTGGAGAGACAGGAACACTCTTACACTGCTGGTGGGACTGCACATTGGTGCAACCTCTGTGGAAAAGAATTTGGAGATTCCTCAAAGAGCTAAAAATAGAATTACCATTTGATCCAGCAATAGCATTATTAGGCATCTACCCAAAAGAGCATAACACATTCTATAATAAAGACATCTGTACCCGAACATTTATGGCAGCACAATTCACTATTGCCAGGTCGTGGAAACAACCCAAGTGCCCGTCAATTCATGAGTGGATTATTAAAATTTGATATATGTTTACAATGGAATATTACTCAATTTTAAGAAACGACAGTGAGCTAGCACCACTTATCTTATCCTGGATTGAGCTTGAGCCCATTATTTGAAGTGAGGTGACACAAGATCGGAATAATGGGCCCCACATGTACTCGCCATCAAATTGGTACTGACTGATTAACACTACGGTGCTCAAATGGTGGTGGTGTTCACCAGGGATTCGGGGATTGATGAGGTAGACCCACATCTGAGGGATGCGGTGAGCACTGTGGAGGGGAGAGGCATCTTGAAATGTAGTTGGGGATGGGAATTAGGGGTTTCAATAGGGGGAAGGAAATGTTCTAAAACTGATTTGTGTGAATAGCTGTACAACTTGGTAAATTTACTAATAATCATCTAATTGTACACTTAAAATGGATTAATTGCATGGCATGTAAATTATACTTCAATAAAGTGGTTTTTTTAAAAAAAGATAAGGATGTCTGCTCTCACCACCTCTATTTAATATTATACAGGGGGTTCTAGCCAGTTTATTTAGGCAATAAAAAATATATGAGGCATTCAGATTAGAAAAGAACTTTAAAACTATTCCTATCACAGATAACATGATCTTTTATATAGAAAATCCTAAGGAATCCACTAAAAAACTATTAGAACTAATAAACAAATTTAGCAATGTAGCAGGATACAGTGTTGATATAAAAATCAATTGTATTTCTAGATTTGTAATGAAAAATTTTAAAATAAAATAAAGAAAACAAATACACTTAGCATCCAAAAGGATAAAATACTTAGGAATAAATTTAACTAAATAAATGTAAAACTTATAATGTGAAAATCATAAAATACTGTTGAAAGACATTAAAGAAGGCCTAAATATTCAAAAAAGCAACCCATGTTCGTGGATTGGGAGCTTTAACATTGTTAAGATGTCAGTGCTCCCAAACTGTTCTATAGATTCAGTGCAAGTCCCATGAGAATCCCAGCTGACTTCTTTATAGAAATTGACAAGCTGAATCTAAAATTCCAATGGAATCACAAGGGACCCAGAATAATTTTAAAAATCTTGAAAAAGAAGAACAAAGTAGCAACACTCAAATATCTTGACTTTAAAACTTTCTACACAACAATTGTAATCAAGACAGTGTGGTATTGTCACAGCAATATATTTATAAGTGAAATGGGATTGGGAGTCCAGAAATAAACTCACATATCTTGACCAGCTGATTTTTGACAAGCTTGCCAAGACCATCCAATGGGAAAGAATAGTCTTTTCAACAAATGGTGTTGGGACAACTGAATATTCATATGCAAAAGAATGAAGTTTGACTCTTATCTAACACCATATACAAAAAGTGACTCAAAATGGAACAAAGACTTAGATACAAAAGCTAAAACTATAAAAATCTGAGACAAAAACTTGTAGGTAAATCTTTATGACCTTGCATTTGGCAAAGGATTCTTAGATATAATACCAAAAGGATGAGCCCCAAAAGAAGAAGCAGATAAACTGAATTTCAACAAAATTAAAAATCGGTGTGTTTCAAAGGACACTATCAAGAAAGTGAAGGCCGGGTGTGGTGGCTCATGCCTGTAATCCTAGCACTCTGGGACGCTGAGGTGGGAGGATCCCTTGAGGTCAGGAGTTCAAGATTAGCCTAAGCAAGAGTGAGACCCCATCTCCACTAAAATAGAAAAAACTAGCCAGGCAACTAGAAATAAAAACAAAAATATTAGCTGGGCTTGGTGGTGCATGCCTGTAATCCCAGTTACTAAGGAGGCTGAGGCAGAAGGATTGCTAGAGCCCAGGAGTTTGAGGTTGCTGTGAGCTAGGCTGATGCCACTGCACTCTAGCCCAGGCAACAGAGTGAGACTCTGTCTCAAAACAAACAACAACAAAACAAAACAAAACAAAAAAAACAAAAAAGAAAGTGAAGAGACACCCTACTACACATGAGAAAATATTTGCAAATCATATATCTGATAAGGGCCTTGTGTTCAGAATATATAATAAACTCTTACACTTTAACAAAAAGACAAGAATCCAATCAAAAATGGGCAAAAGACTTGAAAAGACTTTTGTCCCAAGAAGATATACAAATGACTGGTAAGCATATGAAAAGATGCTTCATGTAATTAGTCATCAGGGAAATGCAAATAAAAGCCATGAGATACCACTTCACACTCACTAGGTTAGACAGAATCAGAAAGTCTGATAATAACACGTGTTGGTGGGGTTATGGAGAAATTGGAACCCTTCTACACTGCTGCTGGGAATGTGAATAGTGCAACTGCTTTAGAAGACTTTCTGACAGCTCCTCAAAGGATTAAACATAGAGTTACCATATGACCCAGCAATTCCTCTCCTAGATATATACCCAAGAGAAATGAACACCTATATCCACACAGAAGCTTGTACACAGATGTTCATAGCAGCATTACTCATAATGGCCAAAAGGTGGAAACAACCTTTGGGCATGGCATTGCTTTGGGCATTGCTGCAGCATTACCTTACTGAATCACGAACTCTCAAAACAAGGTTTCTAATTGCCCTGATGAAAACAAGATGAAGGCAGGGCAAATTCCAACTGGTTAGAACCAAGGTGGAGGAGGAACATGGCCCCCACCCCATGAATATTCCGCTCCTTGGTTAGTCTGTTGCTTAAACAGGAAGACAATAAGAACCAGGGGGCTGGTTCTCTTCTGCAGAGAGAACTTGCCTCTGCTCTGTCTGTGGAGTAGACTTTCTGACTTTCTATAGTTTCTGAATAAATCTTGCTTTCACTTTATTTTGTTAGCTCACTCCTGAATTCTTTCTTATGTGAAGCCAAGGACCCACTTGAAGTGCAAGTGGCTCCCGGCATTGGGAGTCACTTTCCTGCGTCATCTTGAGCCCATCAACTGATGGACGGATAAACACTATTTGATGCCTGGAATGATGCTAGGGCATTACAATAATGTGTAATTTGTCCATAAAAAAGAATGAAGTACTGATTCATGCTGCAACATGGATGAACCTTGAAAACTTTATGCTAACTGAAAGAAGCCAGTCACAAAAGACCACATTTGATTCCATTTATATGAAATACCCAGAGCAGAGAAATCTATAGAGACAGAAAGAAGATTAGTGGCGTTTAGGGCTGGGGAGTGAGGTTGGGAGTGTAAGGTTGTAATAGCTAAATGGTACGATGTTTCCTTTTGAGATGATGAAAATGTTCTAAAATTGACTGTGGTGATGGTTGCATATCTTTTCACAAATGTGAATATACTAAAAATCAATGCATTGTATACTTTAAATGAGTCAATTTTATGATATGAGAATTATATCTCAATAAAGCTATTAAAAAAGAAGAGACAGCTGTCTGCTCCAGATGTTCCTAATTCTCTTATTAAGTCTTTCAGTTTAAAAAGTAATACACCTTTTATTTTTGTGGTTTGGATTATTTTCTTTAAAGGAATGAGATTTTTATTCCTTCTGAGCAGTATAAAGCAAAACAGGATATTGGAGATGAACAGTTAACATATTTCTTCACTAACAGAATCTTGGGTTTTCCCAGGGGATTATTTCGATGACATTTATTTTCCATTCTTGAGCACTTCTGAGAAATATTTCAATCTTAGGAATGTACAGAAATGGAGTTTTGATTAGAAACTGCCCTCTTAGCAGCTGCTTTCTGCTCTGCTTCCAGGCTCTGGGAGTGTCTTGTTTACCAAATGGCAAACGCATTGAGGGAAATAGTTGCTCACTCAGGGTGCCAGGCTTGCTTGGTTGCATCAGAATCATGTACTCCAGTTATGCAGCCCCGAACTACAGTTTTGTCTCTCTAACTCTTTTAGTGCTGAAAACTGTGCTTGGCTTTTCTGCCCTCAGCATCTTCTTTCTGGACAACTTCTCAAGCTCTTGGTCTGTTGTTTATCAATTGGCAAATTCCTTAAGGGGAAGTTTAGGAAATAGTGTTCGGCTCACTTCAATGGGTTTTCTTCTCTCTGATCTACCGGCTTCTCAGGTCCTGGTGGCTTTGGTATCTCTTGATACTTTCAAACAGATTTTTAAAAAAATTTCATCCAGATTTTCCAGTAATTGTCAGTGAGAAGAATTTATCTGCTGCAAGGTGTTGTACAGAAGGCCCTTCCATTTTGGAAATGAAAATTCAGTTTCTATTTTGAAAGAGTTATGGTAAATTTATAAATTAATTGGAGTAAAACTGATACTTTCTTAAGCAGATACAGAGTATGAATAACTCTATTCAGTTATTTTTTTATACTCTAGTGAACTTTTTTGTCTTCATCATAAAAATAACTACATATTAATGAATTTCATTAATAAATGTAATATCTTATCATATATTAACTATTTCTAGGCAGTTACATGTTTTATGGCTTTTGTGAATTGATTTTATCCCACTGTATTTTATTGTTGGTTATTGTGGGCATGTCGGAAAACAATTGATTTTTCTAAACTGGTTTTATGCTTGGTTCCCTTACGAATTGTCTTTTCCCCCCAATATTTCTCCTATCTTGGCTTTTCATGTAAATAATCACAGCATGAGCAAAAATAGAAAAAAAGAGATAATGTGTCTGTCTCTTCTTCCTTTCCCAAATTGATAGTTCTTAATTTTTTAATTGCCTTATTGATTGCCTAGGATTTCCAGAACATGCCAAATAATAGCTGGAATAGTAGACATCATTTTCTTTTTTTCACCCTGAATTTAATGGGAATGCTAGTGCTTATAATTTAGTTATTTAGAATTTTTTTTTCAGTAAGTACACATTTCTTGATTCACAACAGGAATTTTAATCATAATTTACATTAAATGTTATCAGTTTTTTTGGTCTTTATCAAGAACACTGTTTTATTTTTCTACCTTCAATCAATTACTGTGGCAAATCTTATCAACAGTTTTCTTAATATTGAATCATTTTTTTAACAAAATAAAAATGACTGCTTACTAGTGCATTATTCTTTTGACATATTGTGGGAAATTTTTTGCTAGCATTTTATTGTGGCTTTTCTTAGTGTTTATATTCATAAATGAGATTTATCTTTAAGTTTTTTGGTATGCCGTGTTTAGTAAGTTTTAATTTTAGGGTTATATTAGGGCTGTCACATGAATGGAAACCATTCTATCTTTTAGATGTGTGCTTAAAGGGCTCGTGGAATGTGGGTGGTGTTGGTTTTCTTTACGAAAACTCCGTGGCTCCTGGATAGTTATACTACCAACTAAAGAAGGGGACTCTGACACCTTTCTCAAACTTTTGTCCCGTGAGTTGTGTCTTATTTAAGCACTTGAACTCCTGATTTATTTTAATAATTCCTATATTCTAGGAAATTGCATATTTTATTCAGATTTTCTATTTTATTTTCATAAAGTCATACTGGATTTTCTAATAGTTATTCTAAATCTCCCGTATCCATTTTCTTGTTCCCAATTCTACATATTTGTGTTTTCTCTTTCTGTTGTTGATTCTTTTTGGGTAATGGTTTCTCTCTCTTATTTTATTGAAAAATATTATATGTATCAATTTCACTTATTTCTTTCTAAGTCACTAGCATGCTTATATTGCTTGATTTTCCTTTCTTGCTTTCATTCAATTTATTATTTTTTCTTCCTTGGATCTCTAATAATTTCCTGCATCTTTGGGACTGATACTGTGATAGTTATTGTATAAGGAATATTTGTGACTATATCTTTGTCTGAATTACACCGTTTAGAATGTAACATGGCCCTGTTTGTTCTAATGGTTTTTGCCCAGGATTTTGTTTTCTATGAATATAACATTGCCATCCCATTTCTTTTGGTCTGTATTTCTTCCGTACGCCTTTGCTCCTACCTTTGCTTTGCTTTTAATATTAAACATCTTTTTAATGTTCCCCTTTGGCACAGACCATGTGTTCTTTACTACGATCTCTTCTGCAGCGTTTTGGAGGACATATGTCTTGTTTATTATTTTATATCAGTCATTACAGTTGGATTTCTAAGCTCTCGAACCTATATTTACCTGATTTTCAGACTTCTGTGAAATAGAAAAGTGCCATATACACTTTTTCTCTCATCTCATTCTCACCCCCTTCCCCCCATTCACCATTTCTCAGTTTTTATTAAGATAAACTGGGTTTTTAATCATATGATCACTTTTGGGGATAAAAAGTAATATCTTTTTGCTCACCCACCACAAGGTTTATGGCTAACACCCCTAGAACAATGACAGATTAATAAGAGAAAAGTATTACAAATTTACATTACCAAAGTCTTACCTGACACGGGAGCCTTCAGAAATAAAGACCCAAACACCCAGGGAGAACTGTGTATTTTTGTGCTTAGATTTGGTGAAGAATGGACAGTTGTAGAATATGATTGGCCAAAAAGGAGGTATGACCTAATGGCAATAAACTTGGGAGAACTTAGCAAATCCTATTTGTTCAGATTCTTCTTGGCGTCTCTGTGTAACGTTCCTTCCCTGTGGATATAGGAGAGGACACCTGTCACTGGAGGGTCTTCAAGAGAGAGTGTCAGAATGACCTTTTTCTGCATTTTTCTCAGATTCTTTCAGCTTAAAATACTCCTTATGTCGAGGTACCCCCAGAAGAGGTAACATTTCCTGTGCCCTATCACATACATATACTTGGAAATAGGTTGTAACACTAACAATCATTTTTGTAAGTTTGTAACTGTATCAGCAAATGTTTTACTATCATTGTTCTCATGGCTTTCTGAGTTCCCCGGTATTTTTATATCATGTTTTCCTTATTCCTTAATTCTTACATGTGCTTCATCTTTTAGTTTGTTGGAGGACATCTTCAGCTAATTTTTCAAGAAAATGTGGGTGCAGTGTTTTCTGAATCTGTGAATAAGTGAAAATGGCTTTTTGTTACCTGAATACCTGCATTGGTTGGATATGATATGCTGAGCTCACAAATATTCACCTCAAAATGCTAGTTGATCTCTTATTTTTTGGAGTTCAGTGTGGAATCTTAGGAGCCTAAGAATGGTCATATTTTTGTTCTTTTAAAGATTACCTGATTTTTTTCCCATGTTGTTTATGGAGTTTGGTATATATATTTGTATGCTTAAATATTCTTTATACAAATAAATGAGTGGGAAAATGTTTCTAATGCATATGTCAGTGAGTGTTCATTTAGGACACTGAATATAAAAATTTCTTGCCAATGAATAAGAAATAATGAACATACTGATAGAAAAATGGATGACTATAACCAGGTAATATGCGAAAGAAAAATTATAAAAGGTGCCAAACATGAATCAAAAATTAAGATTTTTTTTGGCTATTAAAAGAGAGACATTAGTGTAGGATTATAAACTGATATAGCCTTCTTTGGAGACAGTTTGTGAATGTGTATCAAAATTATTACATATGAAAATATCCTTTGACCTAGCAATTCTATCTATTGGATTTTACTCTAGGGAAATAGTTAAGCCATATGCAAAGATTCAGCTTCCTGTCTATAATAGGAAAACGTGGAAACAATAATAAAAGTATATTTAAATAAATGATGATTTATACATAAAATAAAATACCAGACAGACACTAAAAATGTAGAACAATATTTATAAAAATGGGAATAAAATAACAATGCATTGTAAAATGATAAAAACTGCCTACAACTCAGCATTTCAATATAATTCTACTCATTTCAACTTAATTAAGTACATTTTTGTTGATTGTCTACAATACCATGGTAGATTTCATGGATCCAGCTTTGAACAGGCTGTATGCTCCGTGAGGGAGAACACTTCTCTAAACTGGAATATAGCAGATGTTATAAAATGTTAATGGAGTCACGGATCTCCAGTTAAATGTAAAAATGAATAAACTACTTAACTCACACTCTAAAAGTTAATTTGTGAACATACCTTATGCACTTACCTTTTACAACCATTTAGATATGGTTCCTTGTTATGAATCTCCCAGGGAGTCCACAGAAGGAACTCAGTGACGTTGAATTGAATCTTGATTTCTCACTTTGATGTTCAAGCTTTCCAACTGGTTAGACTGCATGAGTGTCAGTGTGCATGTGTGTGTATGTGTGTGTTGAGGATGGAAATATTTAATATGATATAAACTCAGTCTCTATTAGTACAGAGAAAATATCAATTTTGTTGGCCATTCTATGGAGTCATTTTCTGTACATTTGACAGTTTTCACCTGTGTGCATTTTTTGCCAGTGAATGCTGTAACTTGCAAGACAAGTCACGATTGATCTATTGATTTGACATAGCTGATGCCTTTCAGATTGTATCACTCACAATCTAGTCTGTGCCTTCCAAAACTTAAATCTACATGTTTAGAATTTCAAATTATATTATTTGGAATTTATATTGTTCCTTTTTTTAAAAAAATTTCGGATGGAGCCAAGGTAATATAAGATTTTTAAATGCCCAAGCTTTATTACTGCATCAGAGATTTAGGATATAAAATCTTCCTTTTTTTTTTTTTGAGACAGAGTCTCACTCTGTTGCCTAGGCTAGAGTGCTGTGGTGTCAGCATAGCTCACAGCAACCTCAAACTCCTTGGTTCAAGCAATCCTTCGGCTTCAGCCTCCCGAGTAGCTGGGACTACAGGCATGCGCCACCATGCCCAGCTAATTTTTTAATATATTTTTAGTTGACCAATTAATTTCTTTCTATTTTTAGTAGAGACGGGGTCTCGCTCTTGCTCAGACTGGTTTCAAACTCCTGACCTTGAGTGATCCTCTTGCCTCGGCCTCCCAGAGTGCTAGGATTACAGGCGTGAGCCACCGCCCTTCCATGTTGATTTGTCTCATTCAAGCAAGCAGGTTTAAGAGTTGGAGAGGTATGGCAGTCACCTTGAAGCACCGACATGATTAGTCAGGTCCTAAATCTCTAAGAAATATACAGTGAGTCCACATCTCAGAGAGACTGCAGCCAAGAAACATTTCCTAATCGTCCATTAAGGTGTTGAGTACAAAGCCACTCCTTTCACTTTCTTTGTTCTTTTGGGTTCTGTTAGGTATTTCTCAAGATAATTTTATTGCTCTGCCAAATTAAGAATAACAACAACAAAAGCATTCTCTAGTAGCATTTTCCTAAGATTTATAGTATCATTCCATATTCATGCAATTCATACTAAAGCAAATTGAAGTTCTTTCATGTATTTTAGCCACAGAAGTATTGGAAAGCTCTCATTACCTATGTAGATAGATGATATCAGCCTTAAAAGTTTAAATTATGGGTGCTTTTCTTCTTCTACTACCAAATAGTAATTCAAGAAAGTGACATTTACAATTTATTGGTTTCAAAATAGATTTCCAGCAGGGGGAGCCCCTGCTTGGGTAATAGAATGGAGGGGCCATTAGCTTCCTTGTTCCTCTTATCTAACTGCAAACTCACAAACTAAAAATTTTGATTAGAATTCTTTTTCATATTTTTTCCACCCCCAACTGTACTTGTGCACTAAGCACAAAATACTTTCTTTGGTGGACCTTGGGGCAGGAGGCCTGGGTTCAGCTCCAGGTTTTGGTGGCTGGCAGTTGGCCATTAAGACCTGGGAGTGTGTGGAATTCCTGTCGTCTGTCTTGGGGGCTTGTCGGTCCCACTGAACTTACTCTGAAGTTAGGAGACATGCTTATTAACAGGCTGAGGAGCTTCAAATGGGTGTCTGGGATGCAGTTTTGAAAGGCTTTTGCCCAAGCCTTCTTCTGTACCTCAGATGAAGCCCCAAATGAGAAAATTGAACTGTGGGATGGATCCCTGGCAGGGATCAGTGCTAACACCCATGCTGAGCTTCACCTAGTTCTCTTGGGTGGAGCATTCTGAGAACTGTCTAGGGAAAGAAATGAGAGTGGCTTTGAGGGGGAGGGCTGAGCTGGCAGACTAGAAACAGCCCTCACACGGGCTTTCTAGGAGAGGATCAAAAACTGCAAGTAGATGCCCACCTACGGATGGGCCCTCTTGGAGAGAGAGAGCATTGCAAATCATCAGAGAACCATGGGGACACTCAGAGTGAAGGAAGCAGGGACAGGGAGCTCCACCTGCCAAGATCAGAGGCACCTGGGGGAGGATTCTACGCATGGGAAGGGATAAAGGAGACAGCCCCAGGGCCCCATGCTCCCCACGTGGACACTGCCACATGAGCTGCAAGGCCTCCCCTCCTGCAACCCCACCCCACCACCACTGCGGGCCTCTGTACTGATCAAACTGCTTGGAGACATTATGAGAACATTGCATTGGAGAGCAGGCTCAGCAAAGACTTGTTGGCCTCGGCTACCAGGTTGCCCCAGCTGACGCTCCTCTAAGCTCTCGGGTCCAGAGCTCCCGGTCTACATAGGAGTCAGCTTTGTTGCAGCTGCTGCGACATCATCCCTTGCTGAGTTGGGAAGGGAGCAGGGAGAGCAGATGCTCCACACACCTGTGACTAGGAGCAAAGTGCCCCCCACCCCCACACTAGGGAACTGGAACAGAGCTCGAGAGGTCCCACAGTAGCAGCCTCAGCAAGACTGTTGTGAGGAAAGAGCCCCAGCCACCCAGCAACCAGCCCCCCATGGCCCCATGAGCCCACAGGTGGAACAAGGCCCCAAGCCCTGTGCACTGCAGACCCAGGCACCAACCAGCAGGCCATGCCCCTGTGGTCCCATACACTGACTTGAAGAATAAGCCCTCCAGGTCCTACACACCATGCCCCTGTGGACCTACGCTCTGTGCAGTGGGCCAAGCCCCCAAGCCCTGTGTGCCAACTGGTGGGCCACACTCAATATCTTGTTCTGAATACTCCAATTAAAAGACATTCTTTTTATCAGCACATGGGACATTTTCCAAGATTGATCATATCTTAGGCCACAAAATCAGTCTCAGCAAATTCAAAAAAAATCAAAATAAGTACGTAAAATATCTTCCAACAACAACAACAACAACAACAACAACAACAAAAAGCCCAGGACTAGACCGATTCACCGCCAGTCTACCAGACCTACAAAAAAGAAATGGTACCTATCCTGCTGAAACTATTCCATAATGTGGAGAAGGAGGGAATGCTCCCTAATGCATTCTACAATGCCAGTATCACCTTGATACCAAAGCCAGGAAAGGACACAACAATAAAAGAATACTATAGACCAATATCCCTTATGAACATAAGTGAAAAAATCCTCAAGAAAATAGTAGCAGACTGAATTAAACAGCAAATCAAAAAGATAATCTGCCATGATCGAGTGGTCTTCATCCCATGGATTCAAAGATGGTTCAACATATGGAAATCAATAAATGTGATTCGCCACATAAACAGAAAGAAAACAAAAACCATATGATCATCTGGTCATCTTTTCCCACTTCTATTCAACATGGTGCTGGAAGTCCTAGCCAGAGCAACCAGGCAAGAGAAAGAAATAAAGGGCATCCAATTCGGGAAAGAGGAAGTCAAACTATGCCTGTTTGCTGATGATATACTCTTGTATCTAGAAAACCCTAAAGACTCTGCCAAAAGACTACTGGAATTGATAAAAAATTCAGCAAAGTCTCAGGTTACAAAATCAGTGTACAAAAATCAGTAGCATTTCTATATACTAATAACTGTCAAGCTGAGAGCCAAACCAGGGATTTGGATACCATTCACAATAGCCACAAAGAAAATAAATTACCTAGGAATATACTTAACCAAGGAGGTGAAAGAGTCTACCAGGAGAATCACAAAACACCAGTGAAAAAAACAGTAGATGACACAAACAAATGGAAGAACATCCCTTGCTCATGGATTGGTAGAATCAACATCATTAAAATGTCCACACTGCCCAAGGTGATTTACAGATTCAATGTAATTCCCATCAAAATACCAATGTCATACTTCACAGATGGAGAAAAAATAATCCTAAGCTTCATTTGGAAACAAAAATTAGCCCAAGGCTGGGCACAGTGGCTCACGCCTGTAATCCCAGCACTCTGGGAGGCCGAGGCGGGCGGATCATTTGAGCTCAGGAGCTTGAGACCAGCCTGAGCAAGTGCGAGACCCTGTTTCTACTAAAAATAGAAAGAAATTATATGGACAACTAAAATATATAGAAAAAATTAACCGGGCATGGTGGCGCATGCCTGTAGTCCCAACTACTTGGGAGGCTGAGGCAGAAGGATTGCTTGAGCTCAGGAGTTTGAAGTTGCTGTGAGTTAGGCTGAGGCCACGGCACTCTAGCCTGGGTGACAGAGTGAGACTCTGTCTCAAAAAACAAAACAAAACAAAAAAAAAAAGCCCAAATAGCCAAAGCAATGTTAAGCAAAAAGAACAAATCTGGAGGCATCACATTACCTGACTTCAAATTATACTATAAAGCTATGGTAATAACCAAAACAGCATATTACTGGTAAAAAGGTAAAGATATAGGACAATGGAACAGAATAGAGAACCCAGAAATAAAACCATCTACCTACAGCCAACTGATCTTTGACAAAGCAAATAACATACACTGGGGAAAGGAAGCCCTATTCAATAAATAGTGCTGCGAAAATTGGATAGCCACATGCAGAAGAGTGAAATAGAACCTCTATCTCTCACAATATATTAAAATTAATTCAAGATGAATAAAATATTTAAATATAAGGCATAAAACCATAAAAATTCTAGAAGAAAACATAAGAAAAACTCTTCCAGATACCAGCCTAGGCAAAGAATTTGTGACTAAGACCCCCAAAGGCAAATACAGCAGCAACAACAACAACAAAAACATAAATAAATGGAACTTGATTAAATTAATAAACTTCTACATAGCAAAGGAAATATCAACAGAGTGAATAGGCAACCTACAGAATGGGAGAAAATATTCACAAACTATATCCCTGAGAAAGGACTAATATCCAGAATGTACAAAAAACTCAAACAAATCAGCAAGAAAAAAATAAACCACCCCATTAAAAACTGGGCAAAAGAAATGAACAGAAGTTTTTTGAAATAAGATAGACCAATGACCAAGAAACATCAAAAATGCTCAATGTCTCTAATCATCATGGAAATGCAAATTAAAACTACAATGAGATATCACCTTACCCCTATAAGAATGGCCATTATTAAAAAGTAAAAAAACAATAGATGCTGGCATAGATACAGAGAGAAAGGAATGCTAATACACTGCCGATGGACCTGCAAATTAGTACAACCTCTATGGAAAACAGTATGGAAATTCTTCAAAGAAATAAATGTTGACCTACTGTTCAATCCAGCAATGCTATTGCTTGGTACCTACCCAAAGGAAAAGAAGTCATTTTACCAAAAAGATGTCCTCACTCGAATGTATATTGCAGCACAATTTACAATTGCAAAGATGTGGAATCAACCCAAGTGCCCATTAATCCATGAGTGGATAAAGAAAATGTGCTATAAATATATACTATGGAATACTACTCAGCCGTAAAAAGGAATGAAATAGTGTCATTTTCAGCAACTTGGATGGAGTTGGAGACCATTATTCTAAGTGAAGTATCTCAGGAATGGAAAATCAAACACCGTATGTTCTCACCAGTAAGTGGGAGTTAAATGATGGGTACATAGGCTCAAAATGATACAAAGGACATGAGAAACCAAGAAGAGGGTGTTGGGAGGGAGATGGGTGTGGGATAAAAACTTACCTATTGGGTACAATGAACACTATTCTGGTGATAGGCACACCAAAAGTCCTGACTTAAGCATTATGCAGGGTATCCACATAATAAAAACATTTGTATTCCCTTAATATTTTGAAATCAACAATAAATAAATAAAACATTACAAACCTTACCAATAAATAAATAAATAAAGTGGCTTTTTAGTGATTTCTCCGGATTAGGGGAAAAAGAATGCTTAGTGTTCACAAATTCAATCCCATCATTGTCTCCACAATACCAAACAATGGTGTGCATTTATTTATTTATTTATTTATTTATATTACTTTTGAATTGACTAATTTTAGGAACTGCTCTAACTTGCCAATAAACGCCATGTAGAGTCAGGAGGCAGCCCTACGTGAGGGGGAGGTTGAGAGCCTGGTGTTCAGGCATCCTGCATTCAAATCCCAGCTCTTTCACTTACTAACCATGTGACTTGGATGTGTTGTTCAACCTTTCCAAGATAACAACAGCATCTGCATTACAGAGTTGAGTATTAAGTGACATAATGCTGGCCAATAAATGCCTAATATATGTTAGATGTTATCGTTATTGTTTTTATTTGACCCCATTTGTCTTTGGGGACTTAGATTCATTCGTTTTAAGTCCTTTAATTCTCATCCTCATTACTACCAGCTCTGCCTCCCCCTTGCAGCTCGCTGACAAAGGTAGGACACATAATTAGGCAATTGTTATACTTCGCACACTATTGACATGTCATAAAATCATTTCATGCTGGTTAGAAAATGTAGCATCACTAAAACATAATTGACTAGGGTTAGGCAGAATAAACAGCTAAATTGATTACAAACTAATGTTAATTTATTTGCTTATTTATTAACTGTGCAAAATAAAGACCCTCTGGAAAAATACCAAAAATGATAGACCCAGTTCTTCCTTTAAGAAGTTTATAAACTTTTTGGAGATACTGCTTTAGAGTACTGGGAATGTATTGGTGTAATTAAAAGGTCATGTGATCACAGGTTTTGATCAGGGAAGCAGCAGTACTTAAATTTTGCCCACAGACACAATACCAAGGAACATTTTTTGCTATAATAAGAGTTCATCTACAGAGAATGTCTTTGATAAGACCTGTTCTGATTTAATGATATTCCTGGAATTTAGCTACCTTATCTCCAAAAATTTATATTTTTTGTTGCCCTTTAATGAAGTGCCAACATCTTCTGGATGCATTTTGTTTGTTTTCTAATCTGTTAAGTGGATCAGGAAACAGGATATAAAATATATATATTTGAATAATTGTAATTCTGTGCTTTACAACATTACCCACTTAAATATATAAATGACTGAGAATTTTCAAACTTTTATGTTATCACTGTGGCCACCATGGCATTGCCATCTTCTTCCTGCACAGCCCACATCATCATCACATCATCAGCTTGTAGACATTACCACATGCCCCCTGTTGCAGCAGAGTCATACCGGTACCCTGGAGCCCAGAAGAGTGCTCCATATATGTGCTGCACATATGTAAATAACTCGTTTACATTTTGTGCATCAGCAGTTTCATGTTATTGTTGAGTGAAATTTCTGCTATCACACAAGCTAATAATTGATCCTGAACACTGTATTCTAGGCAGTCCATTTCAGAAGCTATAGGTCTGGGTCATGGAAAGCTCAGATGACAGTTTCAGACATTCCCCATGCAGTCATCCCTCTGCAATCAGAGCAGCTAGCCAGCCCCAGCATCCTGCCTTTTACCTGTCCAGATGTGATTCAGGAGCCTGTTCTTTTGCTCACAAATTGTAGGGACCACTTATCAGGTTGTCTCAGTGGTTCTTATGAAGCAGAATGTTAATATGTTGGCTGCAATCACCCGTGGTAGGAATTAGAGGCTCCTGCAGGAAAGAGTGGTGTTAAGACCTTTAAACTGAGAAGAGACTAAGCATTGACTCCATTCAGAATGTATGAATTATCAGGGTTCTATACATGCATTCTGAAAATCACAAACTGGAAAGGAATTAGGAACTTCAAGGGGAGTGTGTAGGTTTGGTTGTTTGGAAGTCTGCTTGAGTTAAATAGGTAATATAGGTCCCAGGTTTCAATCATTCTTCCCTCCCCTTTTCTTCTACCCATTCCATATCCTGTACATATTTCCATCAGCTGGGACCAGTGGGAACTGAGGAGTGCACATACTATTCTCCTCTTTGCAAAACCATAGGGGGTGGAGTGGGGAGGGACACGGTAGAGAGAGAGATGACAGAAGATGGACATAAAATCTCATTTTAGTTGAAGAAAATGTCTTGGAAAACAAAGCCCACAAAGACAGCCCCTATGACTAAGGCAACAAATTAGGCTCTCATGACAATGATTTTTTCCACTTCAAGGTGCCAGAAACTTTTCTTTTTAATTAGAGAAAAAGAAGAGGGAAAGACCCTCTGTAAGTGTGGTACAACAATGGTAATCTTATAACTACTTGTCAAATACGAGCTACAGAAATTAGCATATCTCTCCATATCAAGTTTCAGATTTTAACCCACCTGTTCTGGGCTGAATCAGTTACTGTAAATCAGCCTCTACTTATTGAACTTCTTCAGAGAATCACTCTCACTTCTGACTCACAAAAGTTTGATGTTGTAAAACTTTTTTTCTCACTGGGCTTGCTCTTTTCTCCCATAATCTCTTACATAATCACCTTTTGGGTGGGAGGAAGTTCCAGAGGTCAGTAGTGGAGAGAATAAAACAGGGTTTGCAGGAGGAACAGTTGTTGAGGTAAAGAGTATTTTAGCTGATGACTTTCCTGGAAAGGGAGATAGGAAGGCCACTCTAGGAATACAAGGTACCCCCCTGCCCCAAACCCCCAATGAAGCACAGAAAACACACTGCAGACTGAGGTGAGGGAACCTGAAATTACAAAAGTAAATGACTGTTCTAGGGGAGCTTTAGAGATTGGCAGTGGTGAGGGAGGATGGGTCCAAAGAACTAGGACCAGTTGAATACATCCACCTGTTTCCAAAACATCACTTGCAATCTCTTTCTAAAAATGAAGTGTTAAAACACAGAGAGGAGAAGAGGTGACTGCCTCCTTTTTTACAGCTGTTTATGGAGGATTCACTCATTTGTTGTAGGTAGGTTGCAAGTATTTGAAGGAATTAGTTGATCTTTGTGTTTTGCATAAATGTTGATAACATTTTATATCTGGAGAAAACTAAAGACTCCACACACACACACAAAAATATTAGAACCGAAAAACAAATTCAGTAAAGTTTCAGGATACAAAATCAATATATAAAAATCAGTAGCATTTCTATATGCCAGAAGTAAACAATCTGAAAAAGAAACCAAGAAAGTAATCCTACTTACAATACTACAAATAAAATGAAATACCTAGGAATAAACTTAACCAACGTAGTGAATAATCTCTATAATGAAAACCATAAAATACTGATGAAAGAAATTGAAGAGGACACAAAAAACAAAGGAAAGGTATTCCATGTTCATGAATTGGAAGAATTAATAATTTTAAAATGCCCATACCACCCAAAGCAATCTACAGATTCAGTGCAATCCTCATTGAAATACTAATGACATTCTTCATAGAAATAGAGAAAATAATCATAAAATTTATGCGAAACCACAAAAGACCCAGAATAGCCAAAGCCATTCTGAACAAACAAACAAAAACTGGAGGAATCACATTACCTAACTTCAAATTATACTACAGAGCTGTAGTAACCAAAGCAGCATGGTACTGGCATAAAAACAAATAGAACAATGGAACAGAATAAAGAACACAGAAATAAATCCACACATCTATAGTGGAGTTATCTTCAACAAAGGTGCCAAGAACATACAGTGGGGAAAGGACAGTCTCTTCAATAAATGGTGCTGGGAAAATGGGATAGCCATATGCAGAAAAATGAAACTAGGCCCTTATCTCTTACCATGTACAAAAATCAAATCAAAATTGATTAAAGACTTAAATCTAAGACCTGAAACTGAAACTACTGAAGGAAACATTGAGGAAATGTTTCAGGACATTGGTCTAGGCAAGGACTTCTTGAATAATATCCCCAAAGCACAGACAACCAAAGCAAAATTGGACAAATGGAATCACATCAGGCTAAAAAGCTTCTGCACAGTAAAGGAAACAATCAACAAAGGGAAGAGACAACCCACGGAATGAGAGAAAATATTTGCAAACTACCTATTTAGCAAGGGATTAATAACTAGAATACATAAAGAGCTCCAACAACTCAACAGGAAAAAATCAAATAATCCAATTAAAAAAACAGGCAGAGGATCTGAAGAGACATTTCTCAGAAGAAGACATACAAATGGCCAACAGGTATATGAAAAAGTGTTCAACATCATTAGTCATCAGAGAAATGCAAATCAAAACTAATGAGATATCATCTCACCCCAATTAAAATGGCTTTTATCAAAAAAGACCCCAGGTAATGAATGCTGGCAAGGATGTGGAGAAAGGTGAACACTTGTAGACTGTTGGTGAGAATGTAAATTAGTGCAACCATCATGGAGAACAGTATGGAGGTTCCTCAAAAAACTGAAAATAGAACTACCATATGACCCAGCAATCCCACCACTGGGTATATGTCTGAATGAGGGGAATTCAGTATATAAAAAAGAAATCTGCATTCCCATGTTTATTGCAGTACTATTTACAATAGCCAAGATTTGGAATGAACCCTAAGTGTCCATCAAAAAAGGAATAGATAAAGTTGTGGTACATACACACAATGGAATATTATATAGCCATAAAGAATAAAATCCTGCCATTTGCAACAACATGGATGGAACTGGAGAATATTAAGTGAAATAAACCAAACACAGAAAGACAAATCTTGCATGTTCTCACTCATATGTGGGAGCTAAATATTAAAAGCAATTGATCTCACAGAGAGAGAGCATGGAATGATGGTTACCAAAGGCCGGGAAGGGTAGCAGGGAGGCAGGGATGGTTAATGGGTGCAAAACTGTAGTCAGATAGTTAGATAGAATGAACAATATTTGATAGCACAACAAAGTGACTATAATCAACAGTAAGTTAGGGTATACTTTACAGTAACTAAAAGTATGAAATTGAAGTGTTCCTAATACAAAGAAATGATAAATGCCTGAGGAGATGGATACCCCAATTACCCTGATTTGATTAATTTGCATTGCATACCTGTATCAAAACATCACATGTACCATATAAATATATATAACTATTATGTATCCATAATAATTAAAAATAAAACATTTTTAAATGTGGGTCACTGAGAAACTTTCTCCTCAAATGGTCTAGATCTGTACTCTCCCACACAGTAGCCACTAGCCTCATGTGGCTATTGTGAAATGTGACTGGTGTGGCTGAGGTACTGAATATTTAACTTTGTTTGGTTATAATTAATTTACATTCAATTTAAATATGGTATTTTTGTTTATTATATGTTGAAGTGAAAGTACATTTTATATATTGCATTAAACAAAACACATTTTTGAAACAATTTCATCTGTTTCGCTGTACATTTAAAAAAATATTTGAAAAGAAATTTGTTGAGTGTATCAATGGTTAATTTCATGTAATTGTTGAGTAATAGTCCATGATATGAGTAATACATGTTCAGTCATCATTTGTTAGTGGGCATTAAGGTTTATTTTCAGTTTGAGGCTCTTACAGATAAATCTGCTAAGAACATTTGTGTACAAGTCTTTGAAGAAGCACGTATTTCCTTTTCTCTTAGGTAAATGCCTAGCAACAAAATGGCTGCATACTTTGGCAGGTGTAAGTTTGGCTTTTTTTTTTTTTTTTTAATTGGGGGAAAACTACAAAGCATTTACAGTACAATGTTTATAGTCACAATTTGTAGTGAGCTGATTTCCCAAAATATATTACCACTCAAGTTGACTTATCTTGTTACATTCAAAAATCTACTGTGTCAAAGTAGTCCAGAGAGTACATACATAGTGCTCCAACTGTA
>CAUYRT010047430.1:0-19986 GCA_963574885.1 Lepilemur ruficaudatus
ACACAAATAGACCCAGTCAGTGATCTCATGAAGCTCAGGTGCACTGCAGCAGAAATGTGAGAAATAATGAAACTGTAAGTATTTAATTTTTTTTTTTCATTTTTAGAGACAGGGTCTCACTCTGTTGCCCAGGCCAGAGTACAGTGACTGCTCATAGCTGACTGCAGCCTTGAACTCTTGAGCTAAAATGATCCTCCTGCCCTCAGCCTCCCATGTAGCTAGGACTAGAGACGTGCACCACCATCACTGGCTAATTTTTAAAATTTTTTATAGAGACAGGGTCTCTCTAAGTTACCCAAGCTAGTCTTGAACTCCTGGCCTCAAGCAATCCTCCTGTCTCAGTTTCCCAAAGTGCTGGGATTACAGGTGTGGACCACCATGCTCAGCCACAAATAGTGCTTTAATTAACGTATTTAAAACAAATCTTTATCAAATCACTGATTTCTTAAAATAGACTACTAAATCAAAGACTATGAATCTTAAGGCTTTTGATAGATTTTGCCAAATTTGTTTTCTAGAAATTTTGTTACGATTTAAATAACACACAGGTCAAAAGAGCATATCTCATTGCACACTTGCCAATGTTAAATATTACTATTTGTTTTAATGTTTGCTAAAAGGAAAGGAAAAATAATTTTTCCTATTTTTATTAGATGTTTGAAATTTCTCTTTCATGTATTTTTCTATTACAGTCTTTCCATTTTCCCATATAATTTAACACTTTTAAATATACAACACAAAATTGTCCTCTAATGTTTTCCTCAATGTATTTGATTTTTAGTTATGTTAATAATGTTTCAAGAAATCAAATTTTGATCACTTAAAATCTAGAAATTGAGAAAATAGAGATTGTTTAAACAAATGATAATATTATTTCCCCATTTCTTTATTTACTGATATACAGAGAAAGCTGTATTTCAGTAGTTCAGAAAGCTGCGACTATATTTTAGAATCTTTCATAAATTCAGCTATTTTACCATTTCCAGACTGACTTGTAGCTAATAATACAAAAAGCCTAGGTAAATTTCAATTATAAAAACATTAGTGGTAAAACACATTTTTTGACAATAAGAAGAAGAGCTATATATTTGTTAATTCCCCTTATAAACAGTTCAAATTTGACCTACAACACTTAATAATGTCTTATTCAGAAAAATATTATTTACAGGAGAAATAATATAAAAAGATGCTTTGCACTGACTTCATTTTTAATGTTGAAAAATAACCAAAATTAACGTGAGAATTGAAATTTGTATTTCTATTTTTAAAATTTGAAGTTAGCATATTTTAGCTGAAAGAAGTCTTTAGCTGAAAAGAAGTAATTTTGTAAAACAAGATTAAATTTAGTAAGACAAACAGTAAGTTAAAATGAACTCTTTATTATAAATTATTTTTTATTTACAAATCTTTGAGAGAATGGTGGACAAATGATATAATGTGACATGATATATCACCTATATATATTTGAGTTCCAGCAACAAATGTTTTGGCATCATTTCCCCAGTGCTCCTGGACACCTAAGGTTGAGGTTCATGCACAGATACTTCTACCGTTGAGATTATTTCCAAAATGCAGCTACAAAAAAACTGCCAGATCCTAACTGCAATGAAAGCAATTCTCATCAGACTTGTCAGAGACAGCATCAGTGATGATCTAATGCAGACACTAGAAAATCTTCTTAACAGTGTGAACTTGGGGACACTTTGAAGACTTCACTCAAAAGAAAATTATCTCTTCTCCCAACTTTCACTCTCCACCCTAGTCCCCTCCTTCATTATTATTGATAAAATTTGCAAGTGTAGTGGAATTTGGATATATGTTTGCAATTCAAAAATTAAATTTTCCTTATCTTTAACCTGAAGCCTGAAAATGGGAGAGGAGGGCATTAGTGGGTTCAGACACTGATTGTAACTGAATTTTTCAGTTATAATAAAGTTTCCTGAGACTAGATTTTGATAGGGAAATGTTAACAGGTGCCTTAGATGTGAAGAGTGAAACATCTCCAAAATAGGTTGAATGCACTAGAAAATAAACACAGGCTACCTGATATTTGTTCTTAGTTTTCATAATGTGGATAATTTCTCTTTTCAAGGCAATAAAATGCAAGGATACCCAAATAACAACAAAAAGTTTGTTCTTCTGGTATACTAGCTAAGCACTTTTTTATTATTAAAAAAATGTGGTATAAACAGATTATAGAATTATACAGCTTGAAGACACTGTAAATTGGTAACAGTCTGGCGAAGTTCAGGATACAGAAACACATCCATCCCAATTGCTTACAGCAGGATTTTTCAACTAGCGCTGAAGGGGAAGATAACAAGGCCCAAGGACCACATCCTTTGAGAGTCTGGTATGCCACAGGATATGTATTTTATTAGCCAAAAAAAAAAAGCCTTCCCCAGATGATTCTGGTATCCCCCCCATCCTTCCCTACTAGGAACCACAATTCCATACCCAGTTCGATGACTTCACAGAACCTCACAGTTACAAGTGACTCCTTGTGACTGCTGCTGATTCCCAGATACCGCATACTCTTCGGAGGCAAGAAAAGATCGATACATTTTTTGATATATCCTCTTTCCTAAAACACAAAAATAAAGTAATACATTCTATGTGTTTGCCTAATTAAGATTGAAATGGAAAGGCATTTCTGGCTAAATATAAACCAGTTAATTATAACACTATTTTCTCTGAGCATTTTTAAAATAATTATTTATAAATAGAAATGCATTTGTATTACAATGATGCCTTTTTTTTTACTTGAATAAAACTTAGAGTTCCATTCTATGGAGATCTTTAAATATATCCAAATATTTGCCACCTATCTGAAATGGTTTATGGTGGTCTGTTCTAAAAGGAGTGAAATCAATGACATCTTATTTCCAAAATCTTTCATCTCTTGGAGTTTCTGATTAAAATCCTATTCCTCGATGATTGCTAAAGAAATCTAAATATTAAAGACTTGTGTAGTATCCTAAGAAAACTCTCAAGAACAAATCCAAGGTAAATATCTGTCTCTGCATCCTTCATATTGTCTCAAAAAGAAAAATTAATCATATTTCATCAGGCAAAGGCATTTAACTGCAACATATTTATGGTAGCATCAAACTTAGGTCCTAAAGAGGAAGAATGAAGAATTTAACTGAGATTAAAAAAAAGTATGAGTCATATTTTTTTCAAAGACATATTTATGTGATCTTAAAAATATGAGTTCACAATGCACCTAACATCTGTAAGTTCCAGAGTGACAGAAAAAGCGTATGGGATTTTGCCCTTGTTCTAATTTAAACTCCTCCAGTCTCATTTTTGTGTCTGTAATTTTTTT
Source organism: Lepilemur ruficaudatus (assembly GCA_963574885.1). Classification (NCBI taxonomy): domain Eukaryota; kingdom Metazoa; phylum Chordata; class Mammalia; order Primates; family Lepilemuridae; genus Lepilemur; species Lepilemur ruficaudatus. Next base: position 3,329 of record CAUYRT010047430.1, read on the forward strand.
TAATTTCCACAGATGCTGTCGATGTCTCACTCCAGCCCTTCCTTCCCACTCCTGATGACACATTCCTCAACGAAATTATCAATGATACCCTCAGCGACACCAAGATGCCCCCAACAGTAAGAAGTTCAAGAGTTGATCTAGCTCTTCACCTGCTTGTTTTTGTTCTTTTAGCAAAATAGAAAAAGAGAATGGATTACCTGGCCATTCAGTAATATCAGTGCTGCATTTTTATCACTCTAATTAACAGTCAGTGACTTTGTTCTGTTCACTATTCTCACTTCTTCCTAGCAACTGAGAGGGAAAAAAAATATATAACAAATTGAAGACTAGGATAAAGTGGGAGGAATTACAAGAAACAACTTAATTATAAGCTCTGGAGGGCAGGGGCCCTTTCCCCTCAGTATGTAACAGAACATTATATATAGTTGGTGCTTACCAAGTGTTAGAATGAATGAAGGAATCAGTCACTAAGGTCTTTCCCCACTGAAGTATAATCCCAATCACGGGCGACAGCAAGAGTGAAGGTTTTGTTCTCAGTCGTATACAGCATGAATAGGTCAGATATCAAATGATCAAAATCCTGTGTGTCAAACTGGGAAAAAATAAATCATGTTCTAAGGCCAACAGGAGCACTTGTCACCACTCTTGAGTGAAAGGTGTGCAGGATAAGAGAATCGATACAGAATTTAATGTTGCTTATCAAAAAAGGCGGGAAATTTTAACCTCCCTAACCAGTCTTGAGCCCAGACACTGAGTGCCAAAGCAGGGAACCACTGTCCTCATTAGTCATGAGTGCTAGAGACCCCAAAGGGGGCAATAGTATAAGGAGTGGCAGACAAGAACCTGACTCTTCTCATCCCTATCCCCAGCATCTGTGAAACGGCTCCCCTGGTCCTTCGCCCTTCCTTTCAACCTCTCTCCAACACACAGACTGCTCTGTTCATGGCTGCTCAGACACCACTTGTTCAAAGCTGCTGGGCAAGGGCACAAAGTGTAGTCTCACCAGCTCTACACGAGAAATCAGGATCTAGACCCTGCTGGTCATTCTATCTGCCTTATAGGCCACATGGCTGAAGGTTTGGTTGAACTATTGGCATGAACGAAAAATTAAAATATTGTATTTTTCTGAAAAATGCTGCTCCATCAACAGTGAAAATTGCTGTTAGAAAAAAATTACTGACCATAATTCAATATAAATTCCCCATAAAATTTTTAAGGCAACTAGTCTGTCTTCTCTCTTTTCTCACTTCCCCCATGTCCCTTCTGATATTTCATTTCACATTCATTGCATCCTTCTCCTAATATCCTTTTACCACCTTCATCTATCACCTACACTTTCATTCAACAAACATTACAAAAGTCTGCTGATATGCCAGGCGTTAGGCTATGCACTGAAGATCCTAAAATGAACAAGACACGATCCCTGCTTCCAAGGAATTTATAATGTGATTAAGTACCGTAAAATAGTCTAAGAGCTATGACTGAAGATGGCAGGTGACTGGGACGAAATGCTAAGCCAGGACAGGTTGCAGGGGATTCCACCCAGAGTTATATATATTCACTGAGAGTTTGGTGCATAAATGGCCCCAGGTTTTTTGCTTTGAGGTTCCTTGAAGAGTAAGAATCATGCTGTATCAAGGGGATTATGTGTGGGGTGGCAAGGTTTGCATATACAAAGAAGACTCTAGGAGAGTATATGATAGGCACCAGATGAGTGGTTCAGATGTTAATCAATGCTACAGGAAGGAGTTCAGAGGAGGCAAAGATTTCTTTTACCCCAGATGGTAAGAGGAGAAAAACGTGTGTGTGTGTGTGTCTGTGTGTGTCTGTGTGTGTCTGTGTGTGTCTGTGTGTGTTGCTGGAGGTAGGGGCTGGGGTCTAATGAGCAGGAGCTCCAGTAGGAGACTGGCATAAGCAATGTGGTATCTGAGCAACCATAAACAGAGCAGTCTGGCAGTCAGGGCAGAAGAGTAATTGAGACTAAAATTGTTCAAACAAGTTGGAATCAGACTATGGAGAACCTTGAACATCAGGAAAAAGAGTTTGAGTTTTAACCCATAGGTAATAAGCAAGTCTCTGAAGGTGCCAGATGAGAGGCATGAAAAATTAATCTGGTGGCTGAGGGTAAGTTAAAACTCTTCTCACTAACACATTTAAAGAATTTATTGAAATGTCTTACGTAAACTTCAAATCTGCCCAATGAACTGGTAAGCTTCTAGAGAATAATACCATATGCCATACTTTACTTTTAATGATCCCAGCACTGTGCTACACTCATATGGAAACTCAATGTGTATTTTTTGAACGAATGAAGCTCTTTTAAACAAACATCAGAAGTCTGATAAGTGTGACTCCACATCCTCCTTGTGTTCTACAAAGTCGGAGGCTGTGCTATTGTCCACACTCATGGAAGAGGGGAGTTTTTGACAAGAAATGAGGAAGAGGCAGAAGTTTCCTCCCTTGGGTGGTGGCAGAGCTGATAGTCGCGGTAGTAGCAGCTCCAGTGGCAGTAATTGTGACTATCAGGGATGGTGGCTGCAGCAGGCCCTGCAACAGCAGGCCCAGAGGTTTTTCCGGAGCTTCTCAGATGCTCTGATTGTCGAAGACCACCAGGCATCATTAGAGAAGCTAACTAAGGCTTTGGAACAGAAACCAGATGATGCACAATATTATTGTCAAAGAGCTTATTGGCATATTCTTCTTGGGAATTACAGTGATGCTGTTGTTAATGCAAAGAAGTCTCTCCAACTCAGTCCAAATAATCCTACTGCTATCCTGAGAAAAGGGATATGTGAATACCATGAAAAGAACTGCTACTGCTACTGCTCTGGAAACTTTTACAGAAGGACAAAAATTGGATAGTGCAGATGCTGATTTCAGTGTCTGGATTAAAAGGTGTCAAGAAGCTCAGAATAGATCAGAATCTGAGGTGTTTACACCCCAGCAGACTCATCAATCAAAAATCAAGTATGACTGGTATCAAACAGAATCTCAAGTCATCATTACACTTATGATCAAGAATGTTCAGAAGCATGATGTTAAATGTGGAATTTTCAGAAAAAGAACTGTCTACTTTGGTGAAACTTCCATCTGGAGAGGATTACAATATGAAACTGAGACTTCTTTATCCTATAATACCAGAACAGAGCACGTTTAAAGTACTTTCAACAAAGATTGAATTTAAAATGAAAAAGCCAGAAACTGTGAGATGGGAAACACTGAAAGGGCAAGGAGATGTGTCTAAGCCAAAACAGTTCATAGCAGATGTAAAGACTCTATATCCATCATCATCTCATTATACAAGAAATTGGGATAGATTGGTTGGCGAGATCAAAGAAGAAGAAAAGAATGAGAAGTTGGGAGGAGGTGCAGCTTTATACAAACTATTTCAGCAGATCTAAACATGCCCTTAACAAATCATTTATGGAGTCTGGTGGTAGGGTTTTGAGTACCAACTGGCCTGATGTAGGTAAAAGAAAAGTTGAAATCAACCCTCCTGATGATGTGGAATAGAAAAAGTACTAAATAAATTAATTTTCTTTCACTGTTAAAGAAAAAGAAGAAGAAGAAGAAAGAAAGAAAAAGAAATGAGGAGAAAATGCATCTTCTACCATTCAGTTGAGCTCCGTCCTTCATGGCAGTTTCCACTTGGTTGTTCTCTTCTTTCAGCTCCCTTAACTCTCATTTCGCTATAGGAGACTGTGTATATAACCAGAGACATTCAATTTTCCACAGACATATTTCTTTCTTTTGGGAGAAAGCTATGCAGATCTCAGTATCATCTGAGTACGCAATCCTGAAAATCTGTCAAACCCAAGTTTGAAACCCAGCTCCAGGCTTGTTCTGGGTCCTGGCAGCTCATATGAATTCAGAGCAGTGAGAGGCCCCTGCTGGTTCCCAGGCCAAGCGTCAAGAAGGATGACCCGTGGCCCTTTGTGAATGAGGCCAAATCCAGAGCATCATAACAGTGCTTCTGTTTTTAGCCACATGGATCCAAAGGTGGCCCAAATGTGCCATTCCTTCTGAGAGAAATTTCAAACCCTCTCTTGGTTTGATAGTACTTTCTAACTAGTTTTGATGTGAAGTTTAAGCTCAAATGTTCTCATTAAACTAGCTAGACTCTTCTCTAAAAAAGAGTATATTAAATAATATCTCAGCATCTGTAGGTTATTTTGTCTAATCCAATCCTCACCAAAGAGTATTTATAAGGTAACACAATGATATGGAACAATCCTAGTGATGCACCAGCAATATATATGTAAATATGTGTGTGTGTGTGCGTGTGTGTGTATATAGGCGTGTATGTGTATGCATGTAAGTAAATGCTTTCATGAAAATTACACAGTCATAAAATGACAGTGTTCTCAAAGACTAAATAGTTGATTGGAGCGTTGATACTTTGTCTCTCACTGAAATTCAGAGGCCACTTCTGGTTAATAGGACTTATATTTAAAAAGTAACTGAGCCTTCATAATTCACTTCTGGAGACAGTATCAATATGTGTTATATAATATAGCCATTTGTTTGTGGTTTGTATAAATGGAAGTCCTTTTTTTTTTGACTCAGGAAAGAGAAACAGAATTCACTGTGTCCGAGGGCCCTCCGGATCAGAAAGTGGAGCTGAGCGTCTCTCTGGTGAACCAGAGGTTCAAGGCAGAGCTTGCCGACTCCCAGTCCTCATATTACCAGGAGCTAGCAGTAAAGTCCCAGCTTCAGGTGAGTGGAGCCTGCCCGCGCAACCACATTTAAGTCACGACTGAGAATCTGGGAGCCAACAGGACATAAATACTTTTGGCTAACACTTCCAACGACTTGTGGCCAGGCATTCATTTCCAACCATCAAAAAGAAAACAGAAAGTACAATGAGTCTCCAAATCTTAGGATGAAAAGATCTCCAGGGAAGGTTTTCATTCTAGCTTTTCCATTCCTACAGCAGTCCCCCCTCATTCACAATCTTGCTTTCCACAGCTTCAGTTACTCATGGTCAACCCTGGTCAAAAATATTAAATGAGAAATTCCAGAAATAGACAATTTATAATTTGACATATCATCAGAAGGTCAAGAGTGGCCTAACACTAAGTCACAATGCCTACATCATTCGCCTCACTTCATCTCATCACACAGACATTGTATCATCTCACACCATCACAAGAAGGGTGAGCCCGGTACAATAAGGTATTTTGAAAGAGAGAGACCACACTCACATAACTTTTTTTACAGTATATTGTTATAATGGTTCTATTTTATTATTGGTTATTGTTATGAATATATTGCTCTACCTAATTTATAAATTATACTTTATCATAGGTATGTATAGGAAAAAACATAGTATATATAGGGTTAGGTACTATCCAAGGTTTTAGGCATCCACTGGGAGTCTTAGAATGTATCTCCTGCAAATAAGGGGGGATTACTGCATTTGCATTTAGATTATCTTTAAATGTTAGTAGGTTTTTTAAATCTCATTTAACTGAAAGCTGCTGTGCAGATATTCTATATGTCTAAATGACCATTATGGTGATGGTTTCATGGGTATATATTTATAGATGAATTCATCAAGATGTATATATTAAATATGTACAGCTTTTTATATCTCAATCATACTTCAATAAAGAATTAAAATAAAATGATCACATAGGCACCAAGTAAAGAACATACTGGGTTCAAACATTAATTTTATTTCATAGTATTTTTTCTTTACATAGCATTTCCATTTTTGCAGTTTGATGCAATTAAAAGACATGATATTTTTTTCTAGGTGATAAGTGGAAGGCAATTTTATTGTCCATGTTATCAATTACTAAACTGAGCAGCCTTTCCATGATGTCTCTTTCATCTCTGACCATCGTAATATGTCTGTCCTTGATTAAATTCAAATGCTCTTCAACTCCCTGAAAGATATTAAATAAATCCGACTTCTATGCTGAGCGTGGCATCTATATACCATGATAAGATCCCTGCCTTCCTTTCCAGCCTCATTTTATACTAGTTCCTTATCACTCCCTTCCCTTGCACTCTAGTTTTCAAAAATACATACTCTTCGTAAATTTTCCTCACATTTACCCTTTATATACGCTGCCTTTTCTGTCTCAAATGCCCTTCCCGAAGTCTCATTTTAGGTACTTCATCATGGAAAGTTCCTTCTACCCATTCTGGGTTCAGTTCCTCTCTCCTGGGCTTGCTCATACTTGGTGCCCACTGCTGGCACAACACTGATCAGCTTGTCCTGAGACCGCTTGCTCACGTGTCTATGGCCTTTGCCATCTCTTTTCCTCTCTGCTCACCTGCCACCCTCACCACCACCAGGCTATGAGCTTCCCCATGAGAGAAAAAACTGATCCTTTCATCTCTGAAGCCTAACCTCCTAATACAAACTTGAGATGCAGTTAACTACTCAGCAATTATTTGTATAAATGCAATTGAAAATCAAAGCATCCATGAGATTACATAACCGTGAATGAACTACATTTATGGACAGCCAGGATGCACATGAATCTCACTCAGCATGGCCAGGGAACAAACGGGGCCTCACTTCTCATGCTTGGTGAATTTAATACTTAACCTCCTCTCACCTAGAGAGGAGATGAATAAGTGAAACATTCTTAACCTCCAACCTTTCCTCGTATCGCCATTTAGTCAATAAAATGTAAAGAATCTTTTCTACAACCTTTAAAGAGAAAGAATCAGCATGGGGTATTTAGGAACCAGAGAAGTGCTTAGACATGGATTATTAGATAGAATGAATTAAAGAATAGCTTAACTTTTCCATTTTTTCCTTGAAACATTCTTTTCAGCAAATCCTTAGTGCCGTCAAAGTATTTTCAAAGTTGGATAATTGACTCTTCACTGACCTGTTATCAATTTTCTAAGCCCCTAAAACAACCTGAGATATAATAATGCAAATACATTGAGATTTTTAAAAAATCTGAATTCTAGTCCTATTTCTGCCAAAAATTAACTGTGAGAATTTAGGGCATACTAATTTTCCCTGGCCTTAATTTCCTCACTTAGAAATTACAGAAGATGACCTCACAGTCCCTTTCTAAGTCTAAACTGCTGTGGATAGAATTACCAGCTAGTACTGTTCTTAATGTTTCATATATATACATATATATATACTCATTTAATTTTTCATGCAATCTTATAAGTAATATTATTTCCCCTTTTTAAAAGAAGAAACTGAGGCACAAGAAGAATAATATGCCCAGATGAAAGAGCCAAGATTCCAACCCAGGCATCCTGGCACCAGAACTCTTCTCTTAACCACAATGCTATGTTTCCTATTTTTCCCAAATATGTATTTATGAGGAAAGAACTATTGTGCTATCATTAAGTGGGCATGCCCCTTTTGGACTCTGAAAAACAAGAGTATGTCTTGCCCAGTCTTGTTCCAGAGACCCATCATACTATTTCTGCTGGTTCCATTTGCACAGTCACTGATTTCTCCAAGATGGAGCCCCTCTGCTTACAGCATCCAGTCCCTTTCCAGGCTCCTGAGCAGGGCCCCAACTACCCAACAGCCTGCCCTCAGGTAACCAGTCAGCCCCACCACAGACAGCCCCAGGTCTGTATTTGCACAACCATTTGGGACTAATCAGGAATTAATGGACAGTGCTTAGTGGTAATTTAATTTCCACAATAAACCTAATGAGCAATTTAATGCAAATGTCAAAAGGAATCACTTTACTTGTTGTCTGAATACTTTCTCCTGTGCAAACATTCATGAGAACTCAACACTGGCTGCCTTTTTATAGCCCTGTTAACTTATATTACAGAAGAATCGGGGAGTCTCCTGTGCATTTAGCATTATTAATAAGGTTAACTGGGCACTTAATTAGCAATTTAGTGGTTAGTGCTCCATGATTGGAAGGTCCTCAGAAGATTATTTAGCAAAATTAACTGAGCCTTTTGTCATCTCTTCCCTAGATGCCTTCTACACACTCCTAAGCAAAGCTGATTCTTAATCAATCGCAGACAGGTTTACAATGTGGGCATGGACACAAGCAATAACTCCCCTCCACCTGAGCCAGTGCATGGAGCACTCCTGGAGAGGAGAGCGGCTCTCCCCAGCTCTCCCCAGGAGTGCTCCCTGTTGCAGATGCTGAAGCTGTGGACCTCTGCAGAGGCAATTCAGTGCTTCATTGACTACTTTCATACGTATAATAGTGCCTTTGGAATCCTGGACAAAAGAGAGGAATGATTCATCGTCTGAATCTCTGGCTGCAGAATTTGCAGCTCATATTTAAGCATTCAGTTCCTGGTGCTGTCACTGAAATGGCATGACAATTTCCCTGTGGCCCCAAAGCTGTTTGTCCCAGGAGGCCAGGGCAGACCTGAAGCATGTACAAAGACTTTACTTCCTGCCCACAGAATAAAGACCAGCTCTGAAGAACCCAACCTCCTAGTTCTTCTCTGTTGAGCCCATGACAGGGTGTGGGTGGAGGCATGGAAACTTCCTACCCAGGTTCCTCTATAAGGCCTTCATCTTGTCCTCCCCTCCACTGAGTCTTTCAGAAACAACCATCTGAAAGCTTGATCTACCCTTCCCAGGCTCTATGCTGTGTGGTCACTGGGGAAATAAGAGAAAACCAGGCCCTCAGTAGCTAGTAATCCAGCAGGAGAGGTAGACAATAAGCAAGTAAATATACAATATCACCATCTCCCCACCCACCTATATGCCAGGCATTTGTTGCTTGTCAGTTATCCCTTACAGCAATCTTATAATGTATGTACTGTTGTTCCATTTTGGATAAGGTGACCAAGATTCAAAGAGATTAATCAATAAACTCAGAGTCTTACAAGTAGAAAGGAGCAAAGCTGATATTTAAAACCAGGCCTACACAAGTCTCTTCATCACCCAAAAGCTGAGCTGTCTTCATCACTGAAGTTCCTATAAGGAACAAAAACTAGTTTTAACATTGGTACAAAAAAATATAATTAGAAGGTAAATCAGTCAACTGGGGGGAAAAAGTTCACTCCAAAGCCCAATATAAGTGATTTGGGGATTATCTGTGCATCACTGCTCTAGTCCTTGGCGTGGTAATGCAGAACTGGCAGTAACTTTAGATACAGTGACAACCCAGTGGCATGTTGATGCGTTTAGAGAATAAAGGGATGCACTCAACTCAATCAAACAAAATTTGCTGAGTCCCTACTTTGTGAATGACAATGTGCTAGATACTGGGGAAGTGGAAGGGAGATAACGATGAATGAACAAGACCTGGCCCCTGAGGCCAAGGAGCATAATCTCAGTGAGGGAAACTGACAGGTACCTCACAGATCTTCATGGGGCATACTGTAATAATTTCTAAAATAGTAGAGAGAAGAAATAGTTGAAATAACTGACTTTGGGTCCCTACAAATGCTTTTCAATAGAGATGTTTGAGCTGGCTTTGAAAATGGGCATGGGGAGAAGCAGTCAACAAGCAATTGCGTCTTGGACCAAGGGAAAATAATTCATGGGAGGCTGGAGAAATAGAAGTGCATGTTGTATGTGAGGAGGGACAGGGGACAGTTTGGTGTCAATAGGGGACATGATTTTAGCCAAGGGGAGAATGATGACAAGGAAGTGTAAATGCAATGACAAGGTACCTGCGTGGGGTGGGAGAGGGTGACTGTGCAGATTTTGGCAGGTCTTAAATGCCACTCTAAAGAATTGAACCTTATTCAGTAGGCAACACAGCTCAGCAAGGGATTTTTAGCAAAGCGCAACAGGTATAGAATGATTAACTTAGAAAAAATTATAGTCAGGGAGATACCTCCTCCCTTTCCCACTCCCAACACACCTAGAAGACCATTTCTTCTTCCTTCCTGCACCACACACACACATAAACTCATTTCAGCTGTGCAGGAAGAGAGACAGGGAGGGTGTGCCCACCGTGAGAATAAGAAGGACACGATGGAAACAAAGACGTTGTGGGATTCAAACCAACGGGAATTGGTGGCTGCATGTGAGAGGCATAAAGAGAAGGTATCTAGGGATGATGGGCTTTGGGGGATGGAAGATGATGCGTGCTCATTACCCTGACTGAGGTAGAGAGGCTGGGGGGAAAAGGCAGATTTGAGAGGAAAAGAATGACTCTGGTCAGGGCAGATTTAGTTAGTGGCAAATGTTGAGATATTCCTGTGAAGAACTGAAAGCTGGATGTTAGGTGATTATTGAATCCATAGAAGAAAATGAGATCCCCCAGCAAAAGGGAGAGGGCAGAGGGGACAAGGAAGAGAGGACAGAGGCAGCCTCACCCTTCACCCTGCTCTCCCTCGCAAGCTTCACCACCAAACCACCACCCCTTCCTCTTAGTCTCTCTTGCCTCCTCCCAGCCTTCCAACAGGTCTATGTGACAGTGTCCCCAGGGTCTCGCACAGTGCCCACAGTCAAGCTTGAGGAATAAATGGGAGAGGGTGAGCCGAGGAAGCTGAGGATGGGAGCCTGCAGACTCCTGATGTTTAAAGTATAGAGTGGAGACAGGAATCAGGTGGAGCACAGAAGACCAAGACAGTGGTCAGAGGGGTGGAAGAAGAACCAGGAAAGAGCAGGGGCCCTGTGGAGGAGGTAAGGAAAATGCTCCTGGATTTGGAGAGATAGTGACTTGGAGAGAATCAGGGGCAGAAACCAGGCTATGGTGGGCTGGAAAGTCATTGGGTATAGCAATTGTGAAGTATTCTGATAACAGGCCTCAGTAGCAAGGTCAGATTAATTAAGATTTATTGTGAAGCTCACATGAATCTAAGAATAATTCTAATCATTAGATTACCATTTTATTTGGGTACAGCAACCATTTTGAATTTAATAATTCCTTTAACATTATATTTTCCAAATCTTATAATTAATTCATAAAATATTGTGGTTAAAATATTATAGTTAACTATAGTTAGTTATGGTCAGAAAATATTATTTTCTGTGTGTATAAGTGAAAATCCTATAGCTAAAAAATTTTCTTCCAAATGCCACCTTAAAGTTATTTCATATTTTATGTAACCATCAAAGCAGATCAGAACTACCCAATTACAGCTTTTAAATAAATAGCAAAATACTTTCCTCTGGGTTTCAGAAATAACCAAAAACAAGGATTTTGACCTCATTCATTGTTTCAATTTTCCATTTGCAGTTTTTCTCCCTAACTCATCAAAATTGTTTAGGCTTTTTTAGTTGGGGAAGATCTGACCCAGTAGAACCAAAGAGTATTTCATAAATGTCTTTCTCTCTGCAGATGCAAAAGATATTCAAGAAACTTCCAGGATTCAAAAAGATCCATGTGTTAGGATTTAGGTAAGTAAGAGAATCAAAGTCTTCCTAATTTTTAAATTACTTTCTCCCTATCCTCTTCTTAAAAGCAATGTCATGAGGCTTATAAGGTCCCTTTTCCCCAATTGTTTGGCTCTACCAAATCCTGGAAAGTAAATACATTCCAGATAAAGGAATTGTCTAATTAGAACATAACTCTAGGCGATTTTTAAGGGGTAGCACAGAAGCTATATTCCTTCCTCCTTACAGGAGTCAGAAATACTGCTTTCAACAGAGAGCTCATCTGCTATCCTTGGCAATGTTGTTATTAACGAACCTCTTAGAAAAATACCTCAGTAGAGACAGATCAAAAAAGTAGCAATTAATTGCCTTGATGTCTGATTGTGTGGTTTCCTATCAAAAGTTAAATATCATCACCATTTAAACAAATCATGCTGCCCAAAGGGAGACAGGTGAACCTAATAAAAAATGGTCCATATAGGGGTAGGGGAGCTGAAAAAATGGGGTGGACAGAAGTGAGAATGAAAGCCAGACTCCCCAAAATATGCCTTTATATTGACATCTGAACCATGGTAATGCATTACCACTCAAAGATTATTACATTACAACTTTAAATAAAAGAAATAAAACCATAACATAGTGCCACACTAAAGCAGGGCTTGATCATGTTCTTGTGGCTTCCACCCACACAGGCCTATATGCAGCAGTATCCCAATGCTAATGTGGGTTCGTGATTTGGGGCAAAAATTTTTACATTTGTCTGCAGATGGGGTCATAATATGGTACTTTTTTAAACATGCCACAGGGTAAATATCAGCCCTGGTATGAGCTGAATGAGATTCCACACCCTGAGAGGGATTTGTAAATCAGGGAGAATAGGTCTCACCAGAAATCCTCCTGGCTCCTTCACTGTCTGTTGTCTTAAGGCAAGAAGGTGCACAGAACAAGGGCTCCACAGATTCAGGAAAAAATAGCTTTGGGGGAGCTCTCCCCATTTGTTTCTTTCAAAGCTCTGAGTTGTGTAACTCCAGAGAAAGGAAATACTGAAAAGTGAAAGTTATAAGAGATGAAACCCTTAGTATTTACCAAAGCAGACTCATTTTTCTTTATTTCAAGATGTTGCTCTGAAGTATTCCATGTGAAATCAGATGGATTAGAGAATAATAAATGTTGATAGGGAAATATTTTGCATAGGTGGTAAGGCCTTCTGAATAAACCACTGCAGTTGAAGAACAAATTTCTCATTTAAAGCTGAAGGAAATACTAGGCACAGTTCTCTTGATGAATATTCAAATATTCACTATCCCCTCTCTTCAATAAATGAAAATTTAATTTAAAAAAATCTATTTCAGAAGAAAAACAAACTATTAGGTGATGAAATTTTGCAAGCTTAAAATTTTAAAGATATATATCTTGAAACTGATCCTTTTCCAAGTGTTTATTGCCATTAGGATTTATTATTATTAATATTTTTGCCAAAGATGCTTATAAAGTAAGTTTGATCACATTTTCCAAATGATTTTCATTATGACATGAAGACTTAGTCCACCAGAAAATATCTTGACCCCTGAATACAATAAATGATATGCAAACTTTAATCATTAATAACAATGCTCAGGATATTATAAAGTAAACTTATTATGAAAGGAATTGCTTTCTTGTGGGGCCAGACACCCATAGAAGACTGAAAACACTATCGATCTCCTCGTACTGTCTTTCCTCCAGCTCATTTCCATAAAGGTTGATTTATAAATTAAGAAGTACTTTTCTATCAGTGACCTCATTTGATTCTCTCAACATAACTGAGCAGGAGTTAGGATATCTGTTCTTGACAAAATTATGAAGATGAACAGGGAAAGATCCACTTTAAATGTTACTTTATCTTTTACAGCAAAAGTAGAAAACTATTAACAATCATTCAATCTAGCTGAAGAGTATACTCCTTCAATGACTTGTGCACAAATTTTCACAGCAGCTTTACTTCTAATAGCCAAGAACTGGAAACAATCCAAATGTCCATCAACAGTGCAACAGACAAACAAATTGTAGCATGTTCTTATCATAGACTACTTCTCAACAAAGAAATGAAATATTGGAATATATAACAACATGGGTTCACCTCAAAGTATCTATGTTGAGTGAAGGAAGCTGAACAAAAGTATTATTTCATTTATGATAAATTCTAGAAAATGCAAACTGATGTATAGTGAAAGAAAACGGATCAGTAAACAGACATTTACAGAACACACTAGCCAAAAACTGTACAATACACATTCTTCTCATCAGTACATGGAACATTTTCCAAGATAGATCATATGTTAGGCCACAAAACGAGTCTCAGCAAATTCTTAAAAATTGAAATCATGCCATGTACCTTATCAGACCACAGTGGAATAAAACTAGACATCAATTCCAAGAAGAACTATTAAAACTACACAAATACATGGAAATTAAACAACCTACTGCTAAATGATCCTTGGGTCAATGATAAAATCAAGATGGAAATAAAAAAAATTTTTAAATACAATGACAAAAGTGATGCAAGCTACCAAAATCTCTGGGATACAGAAAAAGCAGTGCTAAGAGAGAATTTCATAGCATTAAATGCCTACATCAAAAACACAAAAAGATCACAGATTGACAACCTAAGGTCACACATCAACAAACTAGAAAAAGAAGAACAAACCAAATCCAAAGCTAGCAGAAGAAAAGAAATAGCAGCAATCAGAGCAGAATTAGACAAAATTGAACAACAACAAAAAGTACAAAGGACAAATGAAACAAAAAGTCGGTTCTTTGAAAAGAGAAGCAAAATCATTAGCAAAATCATTAATAGCTAGATTAATGAAGAATAGAAGAGAAAGTATACAAATAAGCTCAATCAGAAATGAAAAAGGAGACATTATAATTGATGCCACAGAAATACAAAATATTGTCTGAGACTACTTTGAAAACCTGTACGCACACAAACTAGAAAATCTAGAGGAAATGGATAAATTTTGGGGAACAAACAATCTCCCAAGATTGAATCAAGAAGAAATAGAAATCCTCAACAGATCAATAATGAGTAGTGAGATTGAAAAAGTAATAAAATCTCCCAATAAAAAAATATGCCTAAGACCAGATAGATTCATAGCTGAATTCTATGGATGAACCGAGAAGGACTGGCACCTATCCTACTGAAACTGTTCCATAGCATCCAGAAGAAAGAAATCTTCCCTAACTCATTCTACAAAGCCAGTATCACCTTGATATCAAAACCAAGAAAGAACACAACAAAAAAATAAAACTATAGATCAATATCCCTCATGAACATAGATGCAACAATTTTCAACAAAATACTAGCAAGTTAAATCCAATGGCACATCAAAGAGGTAATTCACCATGATCAAGTGGGTTTCATCCCAGGGATGAAAGGATGGTTCAACATATGCATATCAATAAATGATTCACCACATTAACAGAATTGAAAACAAAAACAATATGATCATCTCAGTAGATGCAGAAAAAGCATTTGATAAAATCTAGCACCCTTATGATAAAAACCCTCAACAAACTAGGCATTGAAGAAACACAACAAACTAGGCATATATGAGAAACCCACAGCCAACTTCATACTGAATCAGAAAAATTTTAAAGCATTTCCCCTCAGAATTGGAACAAGACAAGGATGCCCACTGTCACCACTTCTATTCAACATAGAACTAGAAGTCCTAGCCAGAGCAATCAGGCAAGAGAAAGAAATAAAGGACATACAAAGCATAAAAGAGAAGGTCAAACTATCCCTGTTTGCTGATGCTATGATCTTATAGCTAGAAAATACTAAAGACCCCTCCAGAAGACTCCTAGAATCGATAAATAAATGTAGTAAAGTCTTAGGTTACAAAATTAATGTATACAAATCAGTAGCATTTCTACACATTAATAACAGTCAAGCTGAGAGTCAAATCAAGAACTCAATACCATTTTTCAATGCCTGTGAAGAAAATAAAATACCTGGGAATATACTTAATCATAGAGGTAAAAGATCTCCATAAGGAAAACTACAAAACACTGATGAAAGAAATCACAGATGACACAACAAATCAAAAAACATCCTATGCTTATGAATTGGAAGAGTCAATATTGTTAAAAATGTTCATACTGCCCAAAGTGATTTATAGATTTAATGTAATTCTCATCAAACTACCAGCATCATTTTTCACAGATCTAGAAAAAACAGTCCTAAATTTCATATGGAACCAAAAAAGAGCCCAAATAGCCAAAGCAATCCTACACAAAAAGAATAAATCTGGAGACGTCACATTACCTAACTTTAAGTTATACTACAAGGCCACAGTAACCAAAACACCATGATACTGGTATAAAAGTAGACACGTATCAATGGAACAGAATAGAGAATCCAGGAATAAAACCATATGGCTATAACCAACTGATCTTAAACAAAACAGACACAGACATATACTGGGTAAAGGACCCCCTATTCAATAAATGGTTCTGGGAAAATTGGATAGCCACATGCAAAAGAATGAAACTAGATCCTTATCTCTCACCATATACAAAAATTAACTCTAGGTGAATTAAAGACTAAAATGTAAGACTGGACAACATAAAAATTCTAGAAGAAAAACTCTCTGGACATTGGCCTAGGCAAAGAATTTATGACTAAAACTCCAAAAGCAAATACAACAACAACAAAAATAAATAAATGGGACTTAATTAAACTAAAACATTTCTGCACAGCAAAGGAACAGTAGCAAACAGATAACATACAGAATAGGAGAAGATATTTGCAAACTATACATCAAATAAAGGACTAGTATCCAGAATCTACGAAGAACTCAAAAAAATCCGCAAGAAAAAAACAAATAACCTCATCATAAAATGGGCAGAAGACATGAACAAATTTTTTTAAAAGAAGAGAAACATTCATACCTGATTGGTGTGGTGTGCACTTTCTAGGGGATGGGCACGCTTGTAGCTGTGACTTGGGCGGTGCAGAGGCAATATATGTAACCAAAGTGTTTGTACCCCCGTAATATTCTGAAATAAGAAAAAGGAAGAGAAACAAATAGCCAACAAATGAAAAAATGGTTAACATCACTAATCATCAGGGAAATGCAAATTAAAACCACAATGAGAAAGCACCTTACCCCTACCAGAACAGCCATTATTAAAAGGTCAAAAAGCAATAGACATTGGCATGGATGCAGTGAAAGGGAATGCTTATACACTATTAATAAGAATGTAAATTTGCACAACCTCTATGGAAAACAGTATGAAGATTCCTCAAAGAACTAGAAGTAGACCTACCATTCAATTCAACAATCCCACTACTGGATATCTACCCAAAGGAAAAGAAGTCACTGTATCAGAAAGACACCTGCACCTGAATGTTTATCACAGCACAATT